>JAAQRH010000009.1:0-94851 GCA_013186785.1 Fusarium pseudonygamai
TTGCATTTGCTTTAGATCAAGCTATTGGTTTCTAATGCGCAGGGCTCACTGGCACCTCGAACAATGGGTCTGAGGGACATGACCTCAAAGCATCGCCGTACTCCTTCTTGACATGATCCCACTCGGCAGCTGGACATGGCTCCCTGATGATGTGAAACTCTTCAGATCCATAACCTTCCCGACATATCAACAGGTTTCCCCTGGTCGTTCTCTCTGGACGACCGAAGTCGCCAAACACGATGTACTCCAGGGACTTGATACCCCCCTTCTGAGAAAAAGCCCACTCAACAAATACCCAGAACATGGGTTCCAGATACTCATTACTAGGATTCTCCCCTTCGTCCACCGCAGGAGTATCATCAACTGGTTCATCATCGACTATTACCATAATCCCCCATGACCACGTGTACTCTATATTCTTACGCGATTGACGAACATGAACCACTTTAAGACAGTCCTTCTTGGAAAAGGGATTCAACACATCCAGCTAAAGGTTCAAAGTCAGCATATGAAGAAAGTAAAGTCTGAGTGCCTACCAGATGAATCGGTTCACAAGACAGTCCAATGAAGTCGAGATCCAGCTTGTAAAGAGGAGACGAAGTCGGATCATTCCACCACCTTTCCTTATCACGCTCGTTGAGCATCATATCCGGCAAATCCGTCCACACTTCCAACTCCTCAGCATAGAAATTCGAATGATTCACAAATCTCTTTAATGTAGAGCTGTGATGGCAAACACTCTCCCATGTATCCTTTGAGAGCATGTCACCCGTCTGGTCAAGATAGAACTCCTCCAAGCCTTGGAAATGTTCTAATAGGACCTCGCTTGGATCCCCGTCTTCAGTTTCGTCGGTTGCCGTGTCATTCTTGGGCCAAGATTCCTGGAGCTCGAGCTTCTTCAGTCTCACTGGGATTCTCCGCCATGCCATCGCTAGCACAAAATCGTACCACTGTGGACAGGACCGGATTGAGAGCGATCTGAGAACCTCAAAGTTGATGGATTGTACAAGAGTCGCGGTCAGAGGTACATGAGTGAGGACTAGAGTATGTAGGTTGGGAAACATGATGTGCGGAGAGTGTATGTCAAGGCCAAGAATCGTTTTGTTCATGTAATCCCTTGCTCTCATTCTGCGCACTCTCTCGTTATCGTTCCGATAACCTAATGCCTTGCGCAGGTGTGACCAGTCGACTAGGTCGAGTTCCAAGGTTTCGAGGTGCGGTTGGTTGGCTTTGAGTGCGGTGGCAAATACTTTGAGGTTCTCTGAGCTTGGTCCTCTCCAACTGAGGTTCAGAAGATGACGGAAAGCGGATAGGTCAATCTTCGTTCGCGGGAGTTATAGCGCTGGCAAAAGGGATAGGTCGTGAGATTCAAAGTACTAATCGTAGACTGCTGATGGGCGACAATGCTATTGCTTCCCAGGATGGGAGTCGGTATACACGTTCCTAGATCCCAGCTTGATTTGGTTCTGTCAGCCTTTACTCGTGGATTGCTGTAGGTAATTGACAAACCTGAACGATGTCAACTGCCCTATCTCGCATTTTTCGAGTAACGAGAGGATGGTGTCCTTGAACTTCTCAAAAGAACCTGGCTTGTCGACAATTTCCCCATCATTTGCTTCTTGACAGGTTTGTAGTCTTCGATCATGGGGACAAGCTCTTGTATCATTCTCAGTTACAAATCGCAGACCAATAGATTTAGTGAAGACTAATCTATCGAGAGGGAAGCCGTCGATATCAATTCCGTAAATGTCGTTCTTATTCCATGCTGGGATAACAACAGATGTCCAAAGAGTTGGCAGAGTTGAAGAATGGAAGTGTTTTGACGTCTGCGACAGATTCTTGACATCCTGGATAGATATCTATAATGGTGGATTATGAGAGTCTGTAAGATAAGAATAGTACGTTTATCTTACCTCACTGATAATGAAATTCAAAAGCTCATGGGGTAGTCGTTCGAACATTCTCGCGATATGGTCAACAGAAGTCAGGGTGACGCGATAACCCCACGCGTAATGCACGACGTGAAGCTGACACTGTCCAATCAGTCACACCCGATAAGAGCTATTATGGAACCCAAGATAAGCAGTCTCATCAATCACGTCACTCATCACGCGAATCTCAAATCTCATATTCAGTCATTATTGATCTATTATCCATATCTAGACCATATCAAAACTTTTATTTACCTCTCACGGTTGAAAGTAGGAGCAGGCTTGGGCTTGTTATCAAGAATCTTCTCAATCTCCTCCAACACCTTATCATCGATCTTCTTGTAAATCTCAAGCGCCTTGAAGTTGTCCTCAAGCTGCTCAACCTTTGTCGCACCGAGAATGACAGTGCTGACGTTGGGGTTCTTGAGGGCCCAGGCAAGAGAGAGCTGGGCGACGTTTCCGCCGAGGCGCTCAGCGACTTCGGAGAGCTTCTTGACCTTTTCGATCTTGGCCTTGCCGGCTTCGGTCTGAAGCTCGTTGACGGTGTTCTCGAAGAAGGCCTTGTTGGTGGCGAATCGTGAGTCCTCGGGGATTCCGTTGTTGTACTTGCCGGTCAAGAGACCGGAGGCGAGAGGGGACCAGATTGTAGTGCCGTACTCGAATTGGTTGAAGAGGGGAGCGTACTCGACCTCGAAGCGCTCACGGTGGAAAGCGTTGTACTGAGGCTGCTCAACGACTGCACCGTCGTTAGTATCTCACATGATCTCAGCTATCAATGAACTTACCAGGAGCAATGAGGTTGTAGCGCTCAGCAATGTGAGTAGCCTCGGTAATCTGAGCAGCGGTCCACTCAGAAGTACCCCAGTAGTAAGCAAGGTTCAAGTTGCGAATGACCTGAGTAAATCCCTCAACAATCTCCTTCATGGGAGTAGCGTAGTCGGGACGGTGAGCAAAGACAACATCGACGTAGGGCTGCTCAAGACGCTTGAGAGAGCTCTTGAGACCCTCGACGACGTGCTTGCGGCTGAGACCTCGAGTGTTGGGCTCCTTGCGGCCAGTACCGAAGAAGACCTTGGTGGTGAGGACGTACCTGGGCAAGTCAGTATAAATCGAGATTTGGGGACTTGGGGATATTTACTCATCACGAGGCCAGCCGAGCTCCTTGAGGGCACGACCCATCTCAACCTCAGATTCACCATTGGCATAGACCTCAGCGGTATCGAAAGTGTTGACACCGTGATCCCAAGCCTTTTGAAGAATCTGCTTCACGATATCGCCCTTTTGCGTGCCGCCATATGTCAACCAGCCACCGAGACTGAAGACACTGACCTTGAGACCAGTAGGTCCCAGGTGGCGGAACAGCATGTCCTTGGGGTCGTAGGCGGTTTCAACAGGCATTTTGGCGATTGATTTTGGAAGAGAAGTGATGGGTATGAAGGTTTGATGGTAGAAGGAGGGGCGTTTTTCTTATATAAATGGAATTGATGTCATTCTGGATGGTCCAAGCGAAATGAGGGGTATCAAGATGGTTGATACAACGATGATGGCTCCACGCAAACAACTGACGACAGTTTAGCGTAGCAGCTCTCCATCACCAAGCCAATCAGAGGACCCAATGCTTGGGACTATCCCCAGCCTCAAACACCCAGCGTCTTGTCATTGGGGCGTTAGTATTAATAATTCAAGATGCGGGGCACAGGCCGGCGAACAGTCACTTCCGAGCTTCAATGACGCCTACTGCACAGGAGATAATGGAGTTTGGCACACACACGCAGTCTTTCCAGTTGCCTATTGTGCTTGGGTGTCATCGAGGTTCTTTTTGAGTGCTTACATGCACTGAAGTGCTTCTTTACCGTTCCATCTACCGAATCGAGTTGCCTATGACATCAAGGTATGAGGATTACACTAAAGCCGAGCCTAAGTCCGGGCTAAGGCCATGTTTTCCCCTCATTGAGATGAACCTTGTTATCGATCAGGGTGATTGATTTTCTATGACCGAGGTACGCAGTTGACCCAGTTATCTTCATCGCCCCGCACAAGCTCATCATTCCAAACGTGCATGAAACATTGCCCGTGAAACCTCAGCGACCTTTACATGTTGCTAGAGCAACTCGAATGCCCTTCCACATGGGCGCCCAAGCACCAAACACAGCAGTGACACCAGTGCATATAATCATGGGTCCATATTGCGTCGCGTAACCGAGTGCTTCGTTGGACAGATGTGCTTTTGCCTGTAGCAGGGCGCCGCTTAGTGGCCCGGCCGTGACAAAGCCGATACCTCGTCCGCCCATGAGCATGCCGAAAATGAGAGCTGAATCAGCGGCTGAGTCGTCTTTTTGGATGTCGGTTGACATGTTGGACCATGTTGAGCTGAATCCACCGGCAAAGAAGCCGTAGACGATGACAAACACTACCAAGTTTGCAAGGTCCAGCGATAATCCCCATAGCAGCCAGATTGGCAGGGCGCTTCCTACTGATGCGATTGTGACGGCTTTTGTTGCTGAGAATTTATCCCCGAGCATACCGTGCACGATGCCGCCAGGGACGGATGCTACAGAGAACAAGGCAAGCAAGATAGGCCCGGTTATGCTGGGTAGACCAATCGTTGATGCGTAGCTGGCTAGGTACGTGCTCGGCATGAGATATCCCAGTGATTGAATGATCACACCAGCTTGCATCATCCAGAAAGATGTATGGCGAAGAAAGCGGAAAGATAGCGGTTGAACCTGGACCTGATTGTGCAGTGGGGTCCGTGGTTTGATGAAAAAGAGAGTTGGGAGAGTCATTGCAGCTGATGCACCAGCCCAGGCCAAGAGAGTGGCCTTGAGACCAATTCGGCGTAGGAGAGCATCAAAGACAAACGGCATCGCAATGCCTTCAACAGGTTAGTATACGACCTTAAGACTTATCACTCTGGAATCATACCTGTGCCCGACTTGCCAGCCCACATAACCCCCAACGCCATCCCCTTCCTCTCAACAAACCACTCATTCATGTAATGCGAAATCGGACAAAACAAAAGCCCGCAACCAATAGAGTACAGCGCCCCCTGTGTAGCGATAAGCCCCGCGATAGTGTTCACAAACGCAGAGGCAGTGAGACTAGCGACTGTTACTGCAAGACCAAGCGGCCCGCAGAGGTGTCGCAGACGCGGATACCGCGTGAGGACGAGGAAGGCAAACGGCATCATGAGATACATTACGCCTTGTTGCAGTGCTCCGATGGTGGCGATAGTTCCGGATGATGCTGTGCTGATGGGACTTCCTGGCCGGCTGTAGTATTCTTGGAAGATGCCGAATGAGACGGAGTAGCCTGGGAATTGTTAGTGATGAAGTGTAATGGGGGAGGGAGGTGGATACCCCAGATTGGAAGCTGTGCCATTGTACAGCACATCAAAGCTAGATACGCATCTTTTCCACGGTCGGTAGGCGGGAGTGAATCCGTCGGCGACTGAGAAACATTTTCCTGGCGTTCAGTATCAGGCGGACTATCAGTTCCGCACCGCTGCTCCTGCAACGACTCCATGGCATACGCAGTCTCTGAAGAAGTCGACATCTTTACAATCAATTATTCGATAGTCAGTAGTGTAAACAATTGCGGTTAGTCGGAAGGATTGAGGATGAAGCGTTGGCTTTTGGACGGATATAAGCTCAGAATGCGCCCTTGCTTTGACAGTCGCGTTGACGTAGCCGATCGGGATCGGTTAGTGATCGACGTGTTTGCTTGCTTTTTGGGGAGTTTGTGCAACACGACCAACACCACAGCAACGCTGCGATGTCGGAGCACTGCATGTTTTATGCAGTGTTTGCTTGTGAAAATGAAGTTGAGATAAGTTTGTCCAATTGATTACTATTTGTTCCTACTCGCTATGTGAGACGTTGTATGTTTTTGTGCAAGCAATCTTGGTTGGCTGCAATATCGCCTCCTCGCTCGTATTCTCCAGTGTGCTTCCCATAACTCCACTGCAAATACTCCCTGTAGTAATTTGCGTCGTTCGGCTCACGGTGTCGGGGTACGTCGCGAGCTCCAAGGAACCGCATGTATCGAACTGCGTGTACCCTGTATGTTTCCTCCTCTGTACTTTGTGCAGCGAATCTTTTGAAGGTGGCTCTGAACTGCCTGAGTCGCTTGAAGAGCCCATCCATTTCGGAGCGAAGCGTTTGAAGAACTTGCGAAATGTCGGCATGCAGCCGCAAATTATGAAGAGGTTGACTTCCACGAATGACCAGACGTTTGCTGGGGCTGCGATCCATGGGATATCTAATGCTCCCAGAAGGGAGGGTAAGTATATCATGCGAATGATAGATGTCGTGACAGTTCTGCTGCTGTTTAGTAACTGGAGTTGTTGTGTTGAGGTGAACTTACATGGTAGCAATGCCGAGCATGATGCCCAAGCCAATCTTCTGTCCCAACGGCATCTTCAACCGGACAATCATCGGCATGGGAATGGCGAAGAGAACGATGTCTGAGATGATATTGGCGACAGCGATGATGATGTACATGACAGCATAGTCAATACACTTTCCGCTAGCAAACAGGTACGGGTCCCATGCTGTATCTCTCGGTTGGCATCCGAAGAGCAGCAGACTGGCTATGATGATGGTGTATAGAACAACGAAAGTAATGGTCACAAAGATGGCTCTTCTGAACCATATCTGCGGAGAGACTTGGAGGTAGAAAGTCAGGAGCGAGCTTTTTGTAAGACCGTTGCAGATGATGAAGGCCGGAGCGGCGATGTAAGAGCTCTTTGAGGCGTGAGAAGAATGCCGTAGCATTGAGGTGGAGATCATACCAGCATGTGCTTTTCGAAGACGTCAATGGGCATTTCCCACGCATGATGACATAAACCTCCGATGGATATTGACCCTTGGGTCATTAGCAGAGACCTTGGACAATGATGGAGTGTACTTACATATCTGAGCCGACTGCATGACAATAGAGAAGATCTTCAAGTCACAATGTCAGCCTCACGTATTTCCGCTTTCTCACTTGATGTCATACCCATGCCAGTGTGATCAAGACTAAGCCACCAGGTTAGCTGCAGTTCCCTCAATCCGAGCTATCACATACCATCGTCAATTTTTAATCCGCGCGTTATGTAATACTTGACATATAATCTCTGCAGCAGACACAAAATAGCTAGAGATCCGAGGATGCCGAAGATGAGAAAATGCTTGAGTGCATCTTGCTGTTGGGGATTGTTAAAGTCGACGACGTATCCTTCTGGCGGCGGCAGAAACGTGATCACACCGTTGGTAACTGGGTAAGAAGACATGTCAGATATGATGTATTCATTTCTAAGGGAAAGAATTGTCTTGTGTTATATGTAAGGATGGTTGATTTGATCAGTGCGTTTCGTGTTGGTCTATTGCTATTCAGATAAAGTCCGAAATCCTCACCTTGGGAGTTTGCTGAGCTAGTGGGTGGGAAACTCCACTATGAACAAACAGTCTCAACGGACGAGGCATGCAGAGCCAACGGGTCTTAGTTGCCTTGGCCATCGTGCCGTCACCTTGAGTTCCAGGCTGTAGTTGGAAGACGCATCGTTGAGGGATTCGGGGCTTCACCCAGAAACATCCGATGTACGTACTACCATTGTCGGACATCGTCAAGGACGTTGGTAATAATTGATCTAGTGCAAGCCTTATCACTCATGTCTCAAGTGTTTGTCCAGGTGATATGTCCCAAAATGGGTGTCAATAGGAGTCTATGGCCTCTCCCATTGGCGGGTCGTGTCAGCCATGTCTTGGCAAGGGGATCGGGCCAGATCCGTTTTGACCAACCGAGGGATCTCGTAGAATTTACTGTTGGTTCATTCCGTTATGATCGATCTCTATTGACTGAATGTTGGATGTAGGAATGCGGAAGAGAAGTCTTCAGCGGATTGGATCATTGCGGCTGGGTCTTGGGCTAACGCAACCAGTTGTAAGCGGCATCTTTGACGCTTCGGAGGGTCAATAGAAGTCTATGCAGGGGCGGGAGACTCTCAATTCTGCAGGGGTGAGCTTGAGCTGAGCATCCTGGTTTCAAGGGGCAAGAAAACACCGAACCTTAATACAAGGTGTCAAAATAAACTTAGCAAAGGGCACCCTAAGCTTAGGCTAAATTTACCTAGTATTTTCATCCCTTAGGGTCAAAGGTCCTGAGTTTTCTTTCCTCCCCTAGCCTGGCTGATAACCATGTCGATATCTGCTTCCAGATCTTGTTGGTCGTAGGAATCTGACACAAGATGCCAAGGTCCAGGCAGATCTACTGCAGCCCGACTATCTTATCACATTCTCATGACTCGTCACTGTGTTCCTCTCGTCAATAAGTATCCCTAATACCCGTAGAAGTGTATCGTGGCAGTATCCTTCAGTTTTCACCTCTCACTCAATCATCGTACCCAGCATGAACCAACTTGCTTCTCTTTTGCTTATCGCCACAGCCTTTGCCGGCAATGCGTATGCATCACCTAAAGGTCCTCATTCAAACACCGGCCTGCTTCAGATGGTGACCTACGTCAAGCGCAACCCCAATATGACGCTTGACGAGTTTTGGCAGTACTGGGATACCCAGCACGCGCCTAAAGTGATCCCTTTGGCAACCCATTTTGGCATCGCTCGATACCAGCAGGTAAGTTGACCCCGTTGCCACTTCATTGTATCTGCCTAGCACTGGTTCGAACTGACATTCTGTGCCGCAGGTCCGAGTCGCTGGAAAGATCGTCCCTACCGATGCCGGCGCCACTGAGCCAGTATCTAATCAGATAGTAGACTTTGATGGAATTGCCATGTTTCTTTACGAGTCATCTGATGTTTTGATTGATATGCTCTCTCACCCTTACTATGTCAACGTCGTTGAACCGGATGAGCATGTCTTTATTGATAAGTCAGCTCATGGAAATGGCATGGTCGCTACCTACATTGGCGAGCACATCGATGCGGTGGATGATGCGAAGAGTGTTTGGAAGGGAGACAAGAAGACACTTTCGAAGTATCAGAAGCTTTTCAAGAAATATTGATCGGATGAGTGATAGCTGCACTATGGGAAGAAACTTGACCGTGGGTTCCATAGATATGTAGTACTAGGTTCTATCTGCCGGAATAAGGTCTTCGCCGTAAGTCTAAACTGCAAATAACACTTCTAGCCCACAATAGAGGTTCCCCCCACACTAGCGCCTTCACAGACACATATGTCTCCACGTGTATATGTTTATCTGATTCAGGCACTCACTACTCACTCACTCGTCCTCATGCTATCCCCTGATACTCCTAAGGATCACCCCAAAGGCCTTCTGACTGATCATAAACGTCGGCGCAGCAGGAAATCCTCCCGACGTACGTGAGAAGACTGAGGCATCCACTACCCGAAGACCATCCACGCCATTGACCTTGAACTCCGAATTAACACAGTAGTTCCTATCTCCCTTAGGTCCCATGCGACAAGATGAAGTTGCATGATGACTAAAAGCATCATCCATGATACCCTGTCGAATACTTACGCTAGGCCGGGGCTCAACAACCTTGAACGGAGCATAAGGTTCACCAGTAGCGTTGAAGATGCGCATGGTATGCTCAACACCTTCCTGAAGAGCCTGAAGATCACGATCTCCCTTCTCAGCGAAGTAGTTGAAGTTGATCTCTGGTGCTTGCCGAGGGTCTTTCGATCGGAGGGTAATTGTTCCGGCCTGATTGCCTGGCTGCATTTTGACGATGGACCAAAACCAGGAGGTTGGAGGGGCCTGCCAAGTAGAGTACCCTGGGAAATATCCGCGGAATACTATGCCAGCGGCTCCGAAGAGGTACAGATCTGTGTCGTTTGTTTCGCTAACGCTGGATCTGTAGAGAAGTGAAATCGGAGCGGCCCCTTCACCGTAAGCACCGGTATGAGATTGGTTCCACTCTTGATAGCATGTATCGTTGGCTTGGAGTGTGAAGGGACAGTTCGCAAACGGATTGTTCTCCCATGGTACAGACGCTTCAACGGTCACGCCACCTTCGTAGTTGTCTTGTAGATATTTGCCCTGTCCTTCTTAGTTGTAATCCGGAGCTCTCAGGTAAAAGACTTACCACTGCGGGAAGATCCACCATGACAGGAATTTCAAGACTCTCGAGCTCTTCCCGAGGGCCGACACCACTCAGTTTCAGGATCTGGGGCGTGTTGAAAGTACCACCAGCCACGATCACCTCTCTCGATGCTGTCACGTTGATCAAGTGACCAGACTCGGACTCATTGTAGCGTTTATCCGCAGAGTAGAGCCCTTCGCCCTTCAGATATTCGACTCCATATGCCTGAGGCTTGCCATTCCGACCGTCTTTGAACAGCACGCGGGTAGCCAGAGAATGAGTGCTGACAGTCAAAGGATACCGAGCAGAGCCATTTGCTGTTCTAGACGTCATTGTCTCGTGCAGATATCGCCATGCACCATTGCGCTGTCGAAGGCTGTCTACGTGTAGGGGAATTTGATAGACGCCAGGCGAGTATCGATCCTTGTCGATCCTATTGATGTCTCGTTGCATGAGCCTGCCAACTTCAGCGGCATCATTGACTTGAATGCTCTCGGTCTGCTCAAGAGCGTGCTCCAAGGATTGTACCACGCCAGGACGATCAGTGATGTAGGAGATGTTGTTGCGGTTGCTCTATGGAGCTTGTCAGTAAGTCGTAGTCCTTGAGCCCGAGTACGTACCTGAATAAATCCGCCAAAGCCGTGGCCAGCAGTGCCCTCTGGAGCATAAGTGCAGTTCTCGATATCGATGAACAGCTCCCTCATCTTATCAGACCTCCAGGACTCGTCACCAGTTAGTTCAGCGATAGCATCCCAATCATTATCTGGTGGCAGTGCAAAGTTCATAGCATTCAGCTGAGCAGAACCACCAAGAGTCGCGCCTCGAGGATACAATATGCCGAGTCTATCAAGTTAGAAAGTATCTCCAGTCAAAAGGCAAGGGAGCACCTTACGGCTCGGCACCCTCGGGAGGATCGAGGCCAGACCACAAAGTGCCGTTGGATAGTCTGTATGCATATTTGGAGTCTCTGCGAGCTTGAGTTTCGTTTTGATAGTGGTTCACGTAAAAGGACCACGACATGCTCGGATGTTCAGCGACTTGATCAGCCCTGGAGGTTGTGAGCAATTTCATCGCTGATAGACTATAGTATATTGGCGCACTTACATGGCAGGAATTCGCTGCAGTGGCGTGTTGCCTTGGTCACCGCCAGCCTCTATCAAGAAGACTGAGTGGCCGGCTCGCGCAAGATTCGCACTGGAGGAACTGTCAGCAATGGCTTATGTCGGAGAGCAAAAACTCACGCCAGAGTCCCTCCGCCGGGCCCTGATCCGATGATGATGTAGTCATACTGATGTGGGGGATTGGTTGGGAGCCCAGTTGCCAGACCAGCAAGAATGCTCAAAGGTGTAAGTTTCATAGTGCGTATTATCAAGGTTAAGGTCTTCTAGCTTGCAGAAGTCTCCAAGGTTGAGGATCCTCGGTTATTTATACTCACATTGCCTAACATGTATATTAATTGGTAATCTTGATTAAATAGCGTAAAGAGTTACAGGTAAAGCGGGCCTTGGCTTCCGGTAACGCAGCATTCATCATCTTCACCATAACGAAAGTGGCTGCAGATCCAGTGTATTACAGCCTCGTAATGTCGATCATCGGGATGATAATCATATTACCCAATGAGAATCCATCCTGTAAGGCCATTGTATAGCCATTTAAGCTTGTTTGTTTGGTCTTACATGGATGCCGTGGAGTGGAAGGATGCTTGGCAATGATTGAGTGTGAGCCCGAGCCACGCGTCATCGGATTTCTGTGTGAAAAGTCATCCGCAAAGCCGATTGTCAGCCCGCGCCGATGCTGTGAGCTCCGACACTTTATGCCACATTTCTTAAAGGCAGTTCCTTTAGATCCTCCTAGATTAGCTGTTTTTGTTTCCCAATTTTATTTGGGGTCTCCTGGCAGCACCGTATATGTCCTTGGAACTTCCCCATCAGGACGTCGACAAATAGCGCCACAAAAAGATCTTTCATTTCCATGGAGTGAACGAACCGGAGCCTGTCCCGAATATATCGTCTTAAGGCTTGATTTCCACCTTGACACATGTCACTCAGAACTTGATTGAGCTAAGCCATCGTGTGCAACTCTCAAGCCTTCCTAGCATTACATGTAGCCTGCTAACCTGATCACGAAGGGTAGTAAGTAATCTACACTAAAGCATCACTCATCTCTGTATCCGTGCCATGGTAACCCTTCCTCAGCATAGCCGGGTATGTCATAGTAGGGCCGACTATCGTATATTGCAGTCGACAAACTTTCTGATGGCTCACATCACGCGCCCCACGCCGAGCTATAGCTGGAGCTGTGAGCTGATCTCAACACTTGAATCGTTCGCATGGGATGGAAGAAGCGAAGGTAGAGAAATGTATATGCACCACAATTATTTTGATCAGTGATATCGAAGATATGTATATAATAGATCTGAGCTGGAGTGACCAAATTTGCTTTTATGATGTCAGAGAATGGAAGGCCTTGATTCAGAGTAAGCGCTCGTCCGTCGCGGAGGATAAGAGGCCTGCCACTTTCGTCCATCTGCATAGACCCATGAGTCTTCCGTTTCTCCAATCTGTTAAATTTATGGTAGTGACATATGATCTGTGATCTCGCAGTTACAATAAAGCAGTAATTCCCCGCGGTATACGCTCCGGCCTCCATGGTTGGCAGGCATTTGCGGGGACCCCACACGAGCCAGGCTGCATCCCTAGTTCTTATTAGATGAGACTTAGGAAATGACCGAATGGAGCGAAATGTTGCTGTGTTTTGCGAGTCAGCGGCCCGAGTACTCATCGTTGGCAAGCTAGGAGAGGAAATAAAACTTAGGACCTTGTACCTAACTGATAAAAAGACTTAGGTAACTCAGTATAAGTTTAAGTCGAGTTTAGGATACCTTTTATAGAGTTTATTTTATCACCCTAAAGCTAGGTCTCGAGTTTTCTTGCTCCCAGAGGGCGAGCTCATGGTGTTGTAGTTATACCGAATGAATTAGACCTGCACATCTCGAGGTCCGTCAAGAGGTTGAGCGGTGATGTCCCTTAAATCAAACCTTAAACTACATCCTCCGGCAACTTTATCCGGATAGCCACAGAAACTAGATAGTCAATGATAACAATGTTGTATTCGGTTGCGATTCTCATTCCTTCCATTTCTCTATATCAACTCAATTACTCATGGCCCTGTTATGAGAGTATCAAGGTTACATCCGGCTGTCTCATTTGGCATAGTCATGTCTTGAAATCAGGACATATTCACTACCCAGCTCTGTTGAGGAATGCTATAACCTTGCAGTAGGGCCGACAACGAATCATATCGACTGAGGAACATGTCTCACCCTGGAATCAAAACTTCCGTAACCCACTGTGGAGAGGGAGAAGAATGTGTCTAGCAAACAATTAGTCAATTATATAAAGTGCTTGTGTCAGGACAATGAAGAAATAGAACAAAGAATCTCAACAAAGCATTGTCTCGCATCATATAACTCGCAACCAGATGAATTATTTACTGCCTCTTTTGCTGCTAGTATCCCAGTCACTGGCTGGGACCGTCAAGCAGGCCAATCGTGCTTCACTTGGTCCTATTGGCACCAGTAACCCCAACATCTTGACAGGAGGGACTGTTCAAACCGATGCTCCCCCTCTAAGTTCTTTCTTCACAGATCTTAAAGGGCCAGTGAGTCTATCTATCTATGCTTTGCGACTAACACTGGTATGCTGACCCCAAGCAAGTATCCAACCAATGGATGGTGGGCTCCATATGCTGCTCCTCCCGGGAAGGGCACGGCAGCGGGTCCGTTTCCATACGAATCGTCCCTAGATGGATATGGTATTTGCTTTGGTATTGGCCAAGATCGCCAATTTGACGGGACTTCCGTCAAGGTGCCGACTCAGCTAGACTGGCGGGCCTCGTTCAGTGAACATAGCGGTGACTTCGAAGGTCACAAGGCAACGGCTTTCGACACTCAGACTGTTACAGTTCAGTACTTCCAGGGCAATTCCTCTATGAAGGCATATCTTGTACCAGGGTCTCCATACATGACCTTTCAATACAAGTCTGCAACTCCACTGTTGACAACGTTGAACGGGGGCATCAAGTCGCTCAACGGTAAAGCTCTGAGCGGTGGGAATACCGGTGTGTGACTCAAATGCAAAAGAAACATTATGAACGTATGCTGACTAAGATAAACAAATCTTTAGTGAGACATCGAGGCACCAAGTTTAACGTCATCGACACAAAGGGCACCACGTACCTAATATATTCGGACAGATCCATCAGGCTTACCGCCAAAGCCGAGAACAACAACAAAGGAACCCTTTCTGCAGATGGGAAGTTCTCCGGTATCTTGCGAATGGTGATGCTCAGGGATCCCAAACATCAGAAACTCCTGGATGCCCATTCAAAGGTGTACCCTATCTCCCTGTCTCAAGACTATTCTATTAGTGACGATTCAGGCACAGTGACATTCAAGTGGAAGACAAAGGGTACCGGTGATTTGCTAATGCTCACCTGGCCGCATCATCGCGAAGTATTACAAAGCCCCAAGTCTCCCGAACCATCTACTCTGAGCTATTTGACCTTGAAGGTAGGTAGCCCTTACCCCTCTGTTGCGTTCCATGACGGCTGATTATTTTAGGGATGGATGTACCCAACGCTCGGTAACACTTGGAGATTGACTTACAAGTTGACCTCGATAACTTGGAGCGCCCCGCGTGATGTGGACGCCTCCTGTAAGGAATCAGTTGTCAACGGTCTCAAGTACGAAGTCAACCAACTTGATCCTTCCAAGGCTCCGGCGCCAAACGAGTTCTACTACTGGGGCGGAACACTCGCTGCTAAATCCCGTCTAGCACTGATCGCGTACGTGCCTCGAGGATCACGTCTTTGTTAAATTCGGACTGACCTGTATGCAGTGACCATGTTGGAAGCAAGGATCTCATCGACTCTATAATTAAGTACCTCAAAGCCTCTTTCGACAACTGGTTTAGCGCCACCAATAAGGCTCTCCCTGCTTATGAGACGACGTGGGGCGGTGTTATTAACAAAGAAGGTGCCACAAATGCCTGGGTGGATTTTGGTAATGGTTACTTCAACGATCATCACTTTCACTACGGTTACTTCCTTCACATCGCTGCCGTGATCGCCAAGTACGATCCGGACTGGTTGACTCAGCACAGAGAATATGTGACCTTTTTTGCCCGGTAAGTTGACTTGTCCCTGCCTAGGATCCTGTCAAGACTGGTGCTGACCAATGCCCAACAGAGACATTATCAATCCTTCGTCAGACGACCCCTTCTTCCCCATTACACGCTGTCTAGATTGGTTCGCCGGTCACTCATGGGCATCCGGCATCGCCAACGGAGCTGGTAGCCGCGATCAAGAATCTGTCGGTGAGGCCGTCAACGGTTACTACGGTGCCATGCTCTGGGCCACTGTAGCGCTTGATCAAGAGCACGCCAACTTTGCTAGACTCCTGCTCGCTATAGAACAGCAAGCCGCTAAAACTTACTGGCACTTATACCCGAGTGCTAGTAAAGATGAACCCACCAACCCGTATCCCGAGTCCAAGTTCAGGGATCTGATCACGGTCGGCAATGTGATGGACTGGCAGACGGGGGCGTGGCTGTTCTGGGGCGCTGAGAAGGTTCAGATTGCTGCGATTCAAATTCTCCCTGTTACGCCTGTCAATGAGGTAAGAATACATTTGACATAGTCTGACGGTAATTGCTTACACGGGATGTCAGGTTATGTATGACGCTGAGTGGGTTAGCAACGTCTTCGCCTACACGATGCCGGAATTAACGAATGCTTCATACGCTGACTCATGGTATTTGATAGATCCTTCCTTTGCCTCTATATTGCTAACGAATCAGGAAATCTGTCATCTACGCCGCCTATTCCAACGCCAACCCGCAAGAGGCTGCTGCTTGGAGCACCAACCTGAGCGACTGGGGTACGTTCAGCATGCACCTCGTGGTTTTAACGCAATCAACTGACAAACCTCTAATTGCAGGCTCCGGAAACACATACACGAACGAACTATACTTCATCAGCACGCGCCCCAATCCAAACGGCCAGCCTATCTGCGGTTCCCTCCCGCAGAACCCGTACGGGGACTTCAAGATCCAAGCCACGTCAGGCAAATACATCGTATGCGCAGCCAATGGCGGCCAACTCTCTGCCTCAAGCAATTCATCCAACCACGCCGATACCTTCTCTAGTGCTTATGTTCCCAATGCTGGGACCATGCAACTCACTAGCAACAAGCAATACGTGACGGCGGATCAGTCTGGCACCTATTCGCTCGCGGCAGCTCGCGCGATTGCTGATACCTGGGAGCGTTTCATCATTCGTCAGAAAGTTGGCGAGAGCCAGGGTGTCTATTCTATCAAAGCAGCTAGTAATGGGAAGTATGTGAGAGTTGACGGTGATGGGGCACTGATCAACGATGGTGCGGTTGAGAGCGACGCCACTGGGTTCCGGTTTATCAAGGCCTGAGATGGTGCTGGGTGTTTCCTTACGTATTTTTTACAGACTTATTAACTCCCGGTCATCGTCTCAGTTTTTGGTTTACTGATTTGCGTTGTTTCTCTCACTCTCTTGAAGAAGCATTTGGTTTCATTCTCCGCAAAATGTCAAACACTATCTCCTCTGATATATCCTCTTTGTATATTCTGCGGCTTGAGTCTTCTTTCATCAGTTCATTCCTACGCATTCTGTATCTAGCTGCACTTCCATTCAATCTCTAATTATTGGCCAGCAATAACATCATATCATCTCTCACTTATCAGACTTCTTGAACAGCTTGAACAGACTTCCCCTCAAAGACAACTTCTTCGCTCCTCTCAACCTATCTCCAAAGCTCTTCTTAGCAACTGCCTCGCCCTCTTCTGCTACACGCACTGGTATCTCTTCCTCTCGCACCTCTTCCTCACCAGTCTGTAAATGCTCCATGACCCAACAAACAGCCTCCCTCACAGCTTCCGGCTTCTCGATAATCACATCATGGCTGACATCCGGGATATGCACATATCGGTTATTCCTAGAAAGTTGCAGCTGTGCCTTTTTCAACCTCTCATCTTCTTTATCTGTCGCGTCCAGCAGCTCCTTCTGCATGAGCAGGGTTGGGCTGGCGAGGTTCTGCTCTGCGGCGATAGCTTGATCATATTGAAGCTGTTTCCATTTCAGAGTGTTGCCTCGAATGACGACGAGTGGCTTGTTCCCCAAGATCTTCTTATCGTATTGTCTTTGCTCGAGTTGGGCGTCTATCGTTGGTTCTGCGCCCGTCTCGGCGAGGACTATTCCTGCGACTTGGTGCGGTCTCGCTTCGAGGAAGAGCCGGGCGAAGGTGCCGCCGTATGAATGCGCGATCAGTACATACTGCTTGGGCGTATCGCTACTATCAAGAAACTCCAACAGTTCTGAGGTAGCTACATCGGTTCCGACGTATGGATCTTGTCTATCCCAGAGCAGAAGCTGATATGCAGGACTGAGGAGTTCTGCTAGCGCCGCCCAAGACTCGCAGGAGTCGCCTGAGCCGTGGAAGAAGATGATCAAAGGATACGAGCTGCCCGAGTTCCCGACTACCTCAAATTTTGTGATGGTATTTTGGGTCGCTTGTTCCATTTCTTTTGTTGTTTTTGGCATTTCATTGAAATGGCTGAGGTTTTGGTAATCGGTGAGCGTTAGCAAAGTGGGTCAATGCGACACGATGGATTATCGGGTTTCATTGCTGCCTGCGACCTCACGAGATTGATAGCGTATCTTGATTTCCAAAACGCTGATGCCTGGAAATACAATCCATGAGCGATGATTCAACTTTTTAATGTAATGTCGGAATTAGTTTACTCCGGCACTCGTACTGTAATGAAGCATGAGATGAAGCCATTGTCAGCGGTGAACAACGCGCTCGAGAGGACATAATCCAGCAATAGCCTTATCAAACTGCCATTATTTGGGAAGACTTCACCTGAGAGTCTTTAGATCACGGTCTTGTATAATCATTTACATAAATTTCGGGATGAGAAGTCCTATTGTTTTGTAAATGAGGTCACTCACTTGCTGAACCGTCGCACGAAAAGAGTAAGTTTGATTCACCGTCGAACTCAACCGCCACAGACTCATCGGTTGACAAAGGTTAATCATACCGACATCGCATAACGATAATTGTCATCAAATTGATCCACACAAATAAGTGAGCATATTCTAATGTAAATAATCCATCAAGAGAACAAGACTGACATGGAAAAAGTTGATCCTTACCCTGCACCTCAAGCCCGCCTCTACCCGGTCGTTCCGTAGCCGAGGCTTCCAATCGCGTTGTCCCTCTCACAAACCGTAGTCATACCATTATTACTCAATTTTGCTAGCGACAGTAGCAAGGGCAAAAGTTCCGCCGTGAAGCTATCCACAGTCGTGCTAGTCCGATCATCAGATGAACTGCAGGGTTTGTCATGATTGACATAATTGACCGAGATGGCTACGACTTGGCGGGACACAGCGACAAAATAGCCCACCAACCTGTCTCTGTAGAATGGAGGGAAGTGTCGATGGTGATTTCAGGCCAGCAAGGATTGTCGGGAATTTCCCCATGCGCTATTCAACTTCCCCATGGGAATCATGGCTTGGTCCTGGGGAGAAGCACTAAAAGAACATGGTCTCCAGCAGCTAACTCAAGTGCCACCGAGTCACAGACCGAAGTCGGCCCAATGAATGGGAACAAGAGGGAGTGGTGATGCAATGGCTGCATGTACCCTCGGATGGCTAGGATATCTCACTAACGATCTAGCACCCGATACATGCTATGTCGCGTTAATCTCGGATCATCATCTAAGAATAGTACATCTCACTTCTCGTCGCAGCACACTCACTTCTGAAGCTCATCAAACGAACTCACGATCATTACCCAAAGCAACCACGCTCCGTCTTCCACTCCAAATCATTCGACACTGCATTCACGAACTTCTTCAATTATGCATAAGTTCGGCCCGACATTGGACCAATCCCATGCTTGACCGTTTCTCACCCAGCCGATTAATTTAACCATCATAATTCATCACTGACCTTTTGTAAAAAACAAAAAAAGCTGGGGAAAGCCCAACCCCGCAAAATGGATACCCTCGAAGATCAAAAGTATCCCTGCACAGCATCACGCAACGAAAACCTGGTCCCGGCTCTTTTCTCGGCCATAACCTAGCTTCAACTTGACAGGCTTTTCACGGCAATGATGACCGTTACAGCGGGTTTTCTCTACGGAGTCTCCCTCGCTCTGTTCCTGGGCGGCGGAGTCTCCGCTCCCCTGCAAGGTCGCTTGCATCATGACGAGACTCACAGCGCCAAGAACGAATCAGTATATATACCACAGCAACATGGCTTGATGCCTTTTCTCGTTCAGCAACCAGCTCTTCTCATCTCAACCATGATCTTCAAGACGCTGCTCACTTCGGCCGTTGCCTTTGGCACTGCGTTCGCGCAGAGCAAGGCTGGTGTTGAAGACCTTGACAAACCCCGCAGAGACCTCTTCGAGAAGGATCTCTCCAAATGTCCCGGCTACAAAGCTAACAACCACCGACAGACCAAATCAGGCTTCTACGCTGATTTGTCTCTTGCGGGACAGGCCTGCGACGTGTTTGGTGTTGATCTCCCCGAGCTGAAGCTTGAGGTTGAGTATCAGACTGAGGATCGTCTGCACGTCAAGATCTTGGATACGAATAACACCGTTTATCAAGTCCCTGATGACATCTTCCCTCGTCCTGGCTATGGACAGTGGGCGTCGCCTAAGAACTCGAAGCTCAAGTTTGACTTTAAGGCGGATCCTTTTTCGTTCACTGTGACGAGGAAGGATTCTGGGGAAGTACTTTTTGACACTTCGGGCAGCAAGCTTGTTTTTGAGAGTCAGTACTTGTACCTCAAGACTAAGCTTCCTGAGAGGCCTTATCTTTACGGTCTTGGTGAGCATAGTGATCCGTTCATGCTCAATGCCACCAACTACACCCGCACGATCTACACTCGCGATGCTTACGGGTAAGTCATTAAAACATTTCTCATCATTTTGGCTGGCTTGCTAACATGGTCCAGTTGTCCCAACGGGCAGAACCTGTATGGAGCTCACCCCATCTACTTTGACCACCGCAAGGGCGGCACCCACGGTGTCTTCCTCCTCAACTCCAACGGCATGGATGTCTTCATCGACAAGAAGGACGGCAAGCAATTCCTAGAGTACAACATCATTGGCGGTGTTCTCGACTTCTACTTCATCGCTGGCCCTACACCCCGCGACGTTGCCAAGCAGTACGCTGAGATCACAACCCTTCCTCTCATGACGCCCTACTGGGGTCTTGGTTTCCATCAGTGCAGATATGGATACCGGGACGTCTACGAAGTCGCTGGTGTAGTGGCCAACTACTCAGCTGCTAAGATCCCGCTGGAGACGATGTGGACTGATATCGACTACATGGACCGTCGTCGCATCTTCACTATTGATCCTGAGCGATTCCCTGCTGATAAGTACAAGGATCTCGTTGATACTATCCACGCTCGTGATCAGCACTACATCGTCATGGTTGATCCAGCTGTGTACGACATGGAGCCCAACCCAGCTCTCACCAGCGGTCTTCAGTACGATACCTTCATGAAGGAACCTAATGGTTCAGACTACAGAGGTGTTGTCTGGGCTGGACCTAGTGTCTTCCCCGATTGGTTCAACCCCAACTCTCAGCAGTACTGGAACGAACTCTTCCAGAACTTCTTCGACGGCGAGCATGGTCCTAACATCGATGCTCTCTGGATCGATATGAATGAGCCTGCCAACTTCTTCAACCGTCCTTATCCCGGTAACAACACCACTCCTGAGAACTTCGCCAAGGTTGATGGTGACCCTCCCAAGGCCCCTCCCGTTCGAGACGGCCCTCCAGCTCGCATCCCTGGTTTCCCCGAGAGTCTCCAGCCCCCCTCCGACCGCTCCACCAAGCGCGAAGTCACTGCCATCGCCAAAGCTACCAAGCGCTCCGTCGAAGCCCGCACCACTCCTCGCGAACGCGGTGTTGGTCGCTGGGCAGCCACCCGCAAGGTCTGGGGCCAGAACAAGTACGGACGTCCCGGCCACGGCTGGCAAAACGGCAAGAAGACTGGTTCTGGCTGCGGTCCCGACGAGTGCAAGGGTCTTCCTAACCGAGAGCTCATCCAGCCTCCTTACATGATCCAGAACGGCGCTGGACCTACACTTGCTGACAGCACCACCGATACCGATCTCGTTCAGAGCGGGAATTACGTTCAGTATGATACGCATAACTTGTATGGCGCTCAGATGTCTTCTCACTCTCACAACGCTATGCGTTCGCGACGCCCTGATAAGCGTGCTCTTGTTATTACTCGAAGCACATTTGCTGGTTCTGGCAAGGATGTTTCGCACTGGCTTGGTGATAACCTTTCTCAGTGGGATCAGTACCGTTTCTCCATCTCTCAGATCCTGCAGTTCGCTTCTATCTACCAGATCCCCGTTGTCGGTGCTGATGTTTGCGGCTTTGGTGGTAACGTCACTGAGACCCTTTGTGCTCGATGGGCTACCCTTGGTAGTTTCTACACTTTCTTCCGTAACCACGCCGATATTACTTCTCAATCTCAGGAGTTCTACCGCTGGCCCAAGGTTACTGAAGCTGCTCGCAACGGTATCTCCATTCGATACCAGCTCCGTAAGTCACACTCATTCTCCCTTTGATCTGAGCATCGCTAACAGAAACAGTTGACTACATCTACACTGCCATCTACAAGCAGAACCAGACCGGTTCTCCCACTCTCAACCCCATGTTCTTCAACTACCCCAAGGACAAGAACACGTACTCCATCGACCTCCAGTTCTTCTACGGTGATGGTATCCTCGTCAGCCCCGTCACCAAGGAGAACAGCACCAAGCTCGAGTACTACCTCCCTGACGACATTTTCTACGAGTGGTCCACCGGCAAGCCCGTCCGCGGTAAGGCTCAGTACGAATCTGCTGAGGTTGATGTCACCGACATCATGGTCCACTACAAGGGCGGTCTCATCTATCCCCAGCGTGTTGAGAGCGCCAACACAACCAAGGCTCTCCGCCAAAAGGGCTTCAACCTCGTCATCGCCCCTGGTCTCGATGGAAAGGCCGAGGGCTCTCTGTATCTTGATGACGGCGAGTCTGTTGTTCAGGACACAGCTTCTGAGATCGACTTCAAGTACAGCAAGGGCAAGCTGAGCTTTGATGGAACTTTTGAGTATGATGCTGGTGTTGGTATTGAGACTATTACTGTTTTGGGCGTCAAGTCTAAGCCTCGTGGTACGGAGCATGCCGAGTATGATGCTGAGAACAAGAAGCTTGTGTTTACTGCGGATATTCCGTTGACGCGCAAGTGTCACGTTGACTTGTTCTGAGGCGAACAGGATTGACCTGGTTATGATTATGATTCTAGCTACGACGATAGTACATGGGAAGAGCTTTCGTCTGAAATTTATGAATAAATATTAATCGATCATTCTTGCTTATTTTTGCTCTTTATGGTCCCCGAAAGTGATGTTGAAGTCTCGTGATAGCCATACAGTTATTGCTCTGTTGTTGAATGGCAAAGAACGTTCGATTAGGAATTGAACAACGCCATGCGATTATCTAATGACACATGACTGACGTAGTATTGAGTGAAGAGGCGGAGGTGCATTAACGTTGTCTGATACGGTGATTCAGTCGCAGATTGGCTGCTGACTTATTTTGCCGAATAATTTAAGCGGCTGATGACTGAGCCATCTCCCACTACAAAACCCCACGATGCAAATTTCTCTGCTTTGAACCAGGACTGATCATTTCATTTCTAGGAAGTGTTCAACATGGCAACGACTCAGACAGCTCTTCAGGCTCCCTTCGAGACAATTTCTCTCGAAAACAGGAGCCAGAATGAAGATCTCCCGGAGACCCGGCGGGCGGGGCGAGTCTTTGAAGCTGACCCTGCATTCACGACAAGTCCAGCATCACGTCGACTCATTATCTCGTTGCTGGTGTGTGCGAACATGATCCAGGTAATCGAGTCATTCCTACAAGTTCCTAGAGCTTGGCGAATCATTCACTGACCTTACCACTAGTTCATGTCCAATTGTACTACCATCGTCGGCGGTCTCGCTCTTAGTAAAGACCTGGGGCGTGAATCAGGTCCTGGCAAAGCGAATTGGATGGTAGCTTCCTACCCGTAGGTCTAACCCCCCGGAACTCTCATATTGTATACGACGCTGATATCTATAGACTCACCCAAGGTGCATTCGTCTTAGTAACAGGCCGACTAGGCGCCATCTACGGCCACTCTCAACTCACCCTTCTTGGCTGTGCAATCTTCGCCCTTTTCTCTCTCATCAATGCTTTCACCAAGACCTACGATTCATTCATCGCCATGCGCGCTTTGACTGGCGTCGGTGGAGGTATCTTCATGCCTAATGCTGTATCAATTATCACCACCATGGTTCCACCAGGTCGATCGCGAAACGTTGTTTTGGGTTTCTTTGCAGCGTCGCCGCCTCTGGGAGGAATGCTCGGTTCGTTAATCGCGGGTGTGTTTATTGATTACGTAACTTGGATGTGGCTTTTTGTTCTCATGCAAGTGTTTTGTTGCCCTGTTGAGCGATGGCTGACGTTTGTATCAGTGCTGGTATTGCGGCTTTCAATCTGGCGTGGTTGGCGTATCTCATGCCGAAGGAGACCCCAGTTGACAAAGGAGGGCACATCGATATTCCTGGAATAATCCTGGGACTGGGAAGCTTATTGCTTTTCAACGTAGTATGCAAGTAAGCACAATTTGGCCTTGACAGTCTCATCTGTAACTGACCATCGAAGTCAAGCGCCATCAGCTGGATGGAACGCGCCCTACGAGATAGCCCTGCTGGTTCTCTCTGTGGTTATGTTCCTGACCTTTCTTTTCTGGGAGAAACGTTATGCAAAAGACCCCATCATGCCACTGTCTGTCTTCCAAGCGCCGACCTTCACAGCTTTGGTCTTTGTTGTGCTTCTGGTACGTCTTTCCACCGGCTGGCCTCTATTAGCGGTTCATACATTAACGTATCAAACAGAGCTACATGGCTTTCGGGATTGGTCTCTGGTACTCGACCAGTTGGCAATACCTCCTGCGCGGAATCTCAGTCACCCAAATTGGCATTAATTGGGTACCATTCGGCCTAAGCTCTGTTCTCGCCGTGTTTTTCGCAGCATGGCTAATCCCCCGCGTCGCAGCGCAATGGATCATGGCGATCGGTGTTATCGTCACTCTAGTTGGCAATATTCTCCTCGCGACTATGCCAGTGCAGCAAACATATTGGGCGCAGGTCTTCCCAGCTATGATTCTCTACGGTTTTTGCCCCGACTTGGTATACGTCGCCGCACAGGTAATCGCGAGTAACAGTGTCAGTCGTCGTCAGCAGGGCGTAGCGAGCAGTCTCATCGGAACTCTTAACCTTTACGGAAACAGTTTAGGTCAAGGCTTTGCTGGGACGATTGAGACAGAGGTTGGAACGAGTAACGGCGATAAAGTTAGGGGATATAGGGCGGCTCTGTACTTTGCGGCTGGCCTGGCAGTGCTTGGCTTGGCCTTGGATATCTTGCTTGTCAGGGTGCCGAAGGATCAGCGCGAAGGATGGGATGATGAGTCTGATAGCGGTGAACAAGAGCTGAATGGTATGACTACTGCTATTGAGGGACGGGCCTCACTACGAACTTGAGTCGTGTCTTGGGATGAGAAAAGGGAGGGTATATCGACTGAAAAGCAGATTGATGGTCCACTGTTTCTCCCTTTGAATCCTTGTATGGGTCCGACCGCGGGGAGCATGATCAAGACCAGGTGCCTGAGCATCGGAGAGCTACAACCGTGTACTACCTGTGTGTTGCAATCTGCTTCAGGCTGGAGAGCAAAATATCTTGAACGCTAACATAGTCCGTCGGTCGGGTTTGATGGCTAAATATAACTACATGATAAGAATAGGAATAAGAATGAAAAGTTGGAATTGTCTAAGCCCCATGGGCCCAGGGTCAATGCGCAGCAAAAGGCCCCAAAACCCCATTCTTCGACAGGCGATGCTTCAAGGATACCGCTAAAGGATCGCAGCCAAGACCCTAAGCGAGAGCTCCGCGCAAAGTTTGATTGGCCAGGCTGCAGAAGGATTCAAGACGAGACAGGTCCTTATTTCGATTAAGCTGTTATGGTAACGTCGGCCCCAAATGCTCCCCTCCAGTCAATGCATTAAAGATGTCGATTTTCCATCCTTCAGGTTCCTTTGCCAAACCCTTCAAATTCTCGACGATCAAAATGCCTTTCTCGGTACGACGACGAGACGACGAGGACGAAACAGAAGATGGTTGGTGCGAGGCCGCGACTATTGAGGACCAATTTCTCTGGCCTCGTGAAGGCAAGACTTGGGTGCGTGGACAAACGCAGATGGTAGGCTGGGGAGCCGGGCGCGATGTCAACGGAACATGGGGCGAAGGGAGCACCAAAGTGAAGTTGGAGTTGAGGTGGTGGACAGGCAAATATGGCCCCGGCCCAGACGATTTAAAACCCATAGTGATATTTGGTATGTCTGCTACCTATTGGATCCCATAAGAACACTGCTGACTGAGATTAGACAACAAGACCTTTGACTACCCTTCATCAGACTGGAAATTATGGAACCCCAACTGCACAGACACATACATGAACTACACTTGGACAATACCGATGGATTTAGACGTTGGCGACTCGAAATTCATAATGACGGTGTACGACGTGTCGAATCGCAGCGATATAAGCATGCTGCAAAGTAGTTTATTCTTCATCAACGCGGACAACGGAACATCAACAGCAGATTCAAATGCCAGCACCTCAACACCAGAATCTTCACAACAAACAACCTCGACAGGTCTTGCAACCGGTGCAAAAGCCGGTATTGGCGCAGGCATCGGCGTCTTTGCACTAGTCCTCCTCCTTACAGGCTTCTTCCTCTACCGACGCAAGAAGCGACAAACACCAAGCATTACCCCCACAGATCCAGATGGGTTTGAAAAGCCAGAGCTTGATGCAAAGTCGACTGGAATTTCTGAAGTTGACGGGACTGGGATACCTCCGCATCAAGCTCCTGATAATGCGATATACGAAGCGCCTGGCGTTTGGGTCCATGAGGAGCCAACTGGAAAGGAGCAGACGGTGGTGGAGAAGATGAAAGCGGCGAGGCAGATCAATGAGGAACCGATTGAGATGCCAGCGGATTCGCCTATGTCGACGCCAAAGACATCGCAGGACAGACTGAATAGGACATAGCATTGATACAAATTCGGTAGCACCGGCCAAGATCCAGCGTGTTGCTTAGTGAGCCACCTTGTCAATTGAGGTCACTCGTTTTGTAAGCACTGCTCGGCGGTCCTTTACTATAACAGCCTCAGCATCACTGTCTCTCATCACCTCGTGGCACAGCAATGTAACATTCGTGGTTAGTGTATCACTAGTAAGCTGACCCCTGCTATAACTAAGGCGTCACCCTAAGACGATAATACACATCCCCGCTCCTCATCTTGCGCCGCGATAAACAAAACGCGTCCGTGTCTACTTCCTTACTGTAACGCGCGATGTCTTCAAACCTCTGTACACCATGTCAAGAAGCGTTTCTCTACGAACCAAAGCCTCTGTATCGAGACTCCACCATCAGCTATACCCCCTTCCACGAAGCGCCATGGAAAGCCTTCGAGAATGATGCAGACTCATCTCGAGACGTGACCGAGTCTGTCAAGGGTTGCGACTTTTGCTCCTTTGTTGTCGCCTTCGCCGCGGCGGACCAAGCCCTTGGCGAAAATGGAAACGGATCCTTCGCTGATGAAAGCAAAGCGTCTGGAAGCGGGCAGGGCTCCCCAATGCTAGCTTTTTGGCAGTATCATATGTATACCTATGAAGGCCATCTCTCAGCGGATCTCGGTCTAAGGAAGCATAATCGTCGTTATACTGATGACCTTGATATACGGCTCTTTGGGACTGAAGGTGCGTTGTTTGACCGTCGTGAAAATGGCTTGACTAAATGCTGATAGATCCTCGTGTGAAATGTCACCGACCGCTTGAAAAGATATCGAAAAGCACATCTAGTGAAGCTAGTTTCGACTGCTTATCGAAATGGATTGAGAAGTGTTCGGATGACCACAAATTATGCAACAAACTGCATGACCGCACTGGTGAGAACAAGGACTGGCTTCCAGCTCGACTGGTCAAGATCATCCCAGATGCAGATGGTGTGCCTGAGGCCATCAAAGTGGTTGAAACGGAGAAAAGCGATATTCTTCCTCCTAACATTCAGTATGCTACGTTAAGCTATTGTTGGGGCAGGCAAGCTTTCACCAAATTACTCAGATCCAATATTGACAGTATGACGACTACTGGAATGCCTGTCAAAGACCTCCCTGCAACATTTCGTGATGCAATCGCTGTAACAAACCGTCTTGGCCTGGAGTACCTCTGGATAGATGCACTTTGCATTATTCAGCTCGATGCAGAAGACTGGAGCTTGCATTCGGTGACGATGGCAAAGGTCTACTCTTACTCAGCGATAACACTTGCAGCAGCAGCGTCATCGGACGCACACGGTGGGCTCTTTCGCCAACGCGATCCTACAGGTATAAATGGTGCAAAAATCAGTCTCAAATGGCCATCCCACGAGTTGGAGGGAGAGTTTTATCTGGTACCGACAGATCCTTGGGAAAAGGCAGTCGCAAACTCCCCGCTGTTGAAGCGGGCATGGGTATTTCAAGAACGACTGTTATCACGAGGAACCGTATACTTCGCACACGATATGCTCTATTGGGAATGCGGCGAGCTCTATGCATCCGAGCTTTATCCTGAAGGGGGGCCTTGGGACTTGCAATATCGATACAAGAGATTCGATGTTGCTGACAGGCTTCCATCTGGCGTGCAGTCGGTGGAAGACTACCGGTTCAAGCACGTATACACGGAACTTCTTACGCGGGAACTCAACACAGAGAAGACAGTCACAGATGAGGAGATGTTTCTGTACGTGTGGGCTTCGGTGGTGGCGCAGTACAGCGTCGGCAAACTGACGAAAGAGAGTGACAAGCTCATCGCTATAGATGGTGTAGCTGAGCAGTTGACGAACATTGTACCGAGAGAGCAGTATCTCAACGGACTCTGGAGACAAGGGAGTCTTCCACTTTCTCTACTATGGAACACCATAGAGGAAGAGGAGCCGCCAAGTATTCGCGTCGCGCCAAGTTGGTCATGGGCATCTGTATTCACGCCGGTGAACTTCAACTTCTTGTTCCGAGCACAGACCGCGCCCAAGGTCGTCACAAAGGTCATCGATATCATCACCTCCGATGAAGAACCCGAAAGCGTTGAGATGTCACGTCCAACGGCACTGATTCTTCAAGGGCCGCTCACAGAAGTGCGCTTTCGCTCTGCTTCACGTAGTGGGCTAGGACCGCTACACTCAAACTGGTGGCAGAGCTATAACACTATGAGGGATCGCATCAAGTTCTTGAAACCAATTGACATGACGCCTATGCTTGTATTCATTGGGAAAGGTTTGAAGGCAGATTATCCATGTGACATCTCGTTGGATAGGGCGGTGCCAAAGAACCGTCGGATCTTTGCGCTCAAGATTGCGGAAGCTGATATTAGACATCCTTGGCAGCAGAGATTGCCGTCTGAGTGCGGTTTGTTGTTAATCACCGATGGAGAGAGAGGGACTTTTAGGAGGATTGGGATGTTTGAGATTGCTGCTGAGAAAATGAAGAGGGATTGGGCAGATCAGAAGACACCATTTACGCCGATATCTAAGTTGAGGGATGAAATATGGAGTGATTCAGATATAGAGAAGAGGTTTTATCTGCAGAAGGATGACAAAGATGGATATACTATCAAGATAGTCTGATAATGAGGTTACATGGTCATTTTTCGTTCTTATTAAGCCAATAAGAGATTCTACCCAGTGTATAGAATATGTATCAACAGAAGTACGTTGCTGACTATCAAAACGACAAGGAGATTTTATGGAAATGAAGCATGTGCAGTTGTCGGGCAGTTTCGGGTGACTTTGTGGCTGTAAACTGAAGCCATTTGACTCTAGCGCTAGGAATACGCAACGCCACGGGCAACGACGCGGCATCTGGCAGGGAGCCAGGGACCTTGGTAATATCGGGTGCGGCAGACGGTTACGGAGGCGGTCAGTGATTTAGCTATGCTAATAAGGATTTACAGTTTAGCAGGAAATTACCGTATGCAACACGAAAATTGAGCCTCGTGGCACAAACAAGACCGTGACTCGACCGAAGAGAATTGGTGTCACTGCAGCATCAGAATGATATCGTACAACAAGGGGTCAATCTCAACAGATCATCGAATCTATCCAACACCCAAAATGTCTCACATTCACCGCCAATTCTCAATATTCATGCTTGTATTACCCTGCACTTCGAGGCAAAAACCCATCGCAAAAGCCAGCCACCAACATACAATGTCTCAATCTGCCTTATCTTGGCACCAAACAAATTAAGCTCACAACGCGCCCGCCGGCGCACACGCGTCCGCTTGCATAACTCAAACCAACATAACTTTAAGCCACGAATACACATACTCTAATCATGGCCGGGTAACAGATCCACCCGCTGATCGATGACGATGTCCCCAGCCACTAAAACCCGCCGTGTTTCTCATCCTCATCCCTTTGTACTACACATTCCTTCTTCTCCTCTTTCACCTATCTGACATTCAACTTATCTGTATACGAGCACCATGGCAAGAATTGCAGAGGGCCTGCCTAGGGCTGGCTCGACGACTACTATCACGACGCAGAGGAAGAAGAAGCCCATTGAAACCAAGGCGCTGACGACAGAGGTTCCGATGTTGGCTGGTGCTGATGTTTGGGGTCGTGCAGCATTTGGGAGGTCGTGGCTGCGATCTCTCGTTGGTGCATCGCCTCTGTTTCTCGCGCCAATGGCTTCGATATCAATCTTCATCACACTGGCCGAATACGAAGGATCCCTCTCCCTCTTCGCAGACGCCGTGAAAGAACACGGCTTCTGGACCATTTGCGCCCAGTACGGTCCTCACATCACCACCAAAGGCATCGCCGCAGTCATCTGCTTCGTCGGCATCCAAGCCCTTCTGTACTGCTTCCTCCCAGGCGAGCAACACCAAGGCCAATTGACTCCAGCGGGCTATCTCCTCAGCTACAAAATCAACGGCCTCTCAGCCTGGATCGCCACGCATCTCCTTTACGGGATTCTCAGCTGGTTGGGGATTCTGGACCCTGGCTTCATTCCCCGCAATTGGAGTAGCTTGATTGGAGCTATGAACCTAGCTGGGTTCGTTATTTCGGCACTTGCGCTCGTCAAAGCGTACGTAATGCCGACGCACCCAGAAGATAGGAAGTTCAGCGGTGAGATTACCTCTTTTTGAGTTTTGGGTGTATGCAATTAAACGCTAATTTTGTTGAGCAGGGTCGTTTCTATACGATTTCTTCATGGGGGTTGAGTTGAACCCGAGGTTGGGGGAGAACTTTGACCTTAAGCTTTTCAGTAATGGCAGGGCTGGCATGATGGTGTGGACCCTGATGTGAGTCTGGCTAAATTTGATACGAGAACGGAAACTTACATGATATGATGTAGCGACTTTTCGAACATGGCGTATCAGTACCAGAATCAGGGATACGTCGAACCATCGCTTATCCTTGTCACCGCGCTACAGACCATTTACGTGGTGGATTTCTTTGTCAATGAATCCTGGTATCTGCGCACAATCGACGTCAAATTCGACCATTACGGCTTCTATCTCAGCTGGGGCTGTTTCTGCTTCTTACCAACAACATACACGATCCAAGGCCAATATCTCGGGCGCTACCCATCATCAGCTTCAACGCCTTACCTGGCATTCTTCTTCGCCCTCGGAGTAGCAGGTTACATCCTCTTCCGCTCGGTCAACCACCAAAAAGAAATCGTACGACGCACCGGGGGAAAATGCACCATCTGGGGTAAACCGGCAGAATGCATAGTCGCATCCTTCAGGACCTCCGACGGTCGGCAGCACAGAAGTTTGCTCCTCTGCAGCGGTTGGTGGGGATGGTCTCGGCACGCGAATTACCTGGGCGATCTGATCCTCAGCTTCTGCTCTTGTGCGCTGGTGGGTAGTACGAGGGCTGTGGTGTGGACGTATGCGGTGTGGATGACGGTGTTGCTTGTGCATCGGTGTATACGTGACGAGAAGAGCTGCTCCGTTAAGTATGGTGCTGCGTGGACTGAGTATTGCAGACGTGTGCCTTGGCGATTTATTCCTGGCGTTTGGTAAGATTTTGGACCTGAAGAACCTTGGTCGAGGGAGATTTGTGCGACGCTTGGTGCAAGGTTGTGAAACAGCGTGGATAGATGGTGTTACTTGTGCGCGGGGCGAAAGCTCAGCCCGGATCTAGACTCGATAGATTTAGAGTGTTGTACAGGTTATGCATGTTATACTCGTCAATGAGAGATTTCTTTCTTTCTGTGTAACGAATGTCTTGCCAGCTTTGTCACCCTGCAACTCAGCCCCATAAGTCGGCTGGGTCAGGTTGCGTGTAGGCATCATCACCGCCTTTTCGTTCCCGTCCACTGTCTCGGTTTAGCCATTATGATCTTGATCAAAGTTACACAATTCTCTCCCTTCTTCGGCCGTTACCTTGCATGGCGTCCACCAAGTTGGCATTGGTGCAAGTGCTCGAACAAGGAAATAGACATGTCTCGACAGTACATATTAGTCAGTTCTGCCCGATGTGCAGGATGCTTCCTTTTGACAGCTCATGCAAACCGTGGTAAGCCATGGAGCGACATTACCAAATTGTTCAAGATGTTGCTGACAAAATACGCGACTTCTACAAGCTCCAACAGCCATACCGCGTCTTCCATGGTTCTTCAAGCAGTACTCGTCCTCGCCATGGATCTGACTCGAATATCATCGACATCAGCATGCTATCCCAAGTCATATATGTGGACACCGCACAAAGAACCTGTCTCGTCGAGCCTAACGTACCGATGGATCGACTTGTCGAAGCCACTATGGCATACGGTTTGATACCGCCAGTGGTGATGGAATTCCCCGGGATCACAGCAGGAGGAGGCTTTGCAGGGACGTCTGGGGAAAGCAGTTCTTTTCGGCATGGCTTCTTCAACGAAACGGTCGACTTCGTGGAAATAATACTTGGGAATGGAGATATAATCCGTGCATCCCGCGAAGAACATGAAGATCTGTTTTATGGTGCCGCGGGCGCTGCTGGGACCTTGGGTTTGACCACGTTGATACAGGTTCGACTGATCGAAGCGAAGCAATTTGTGAAGACAACTTATCAACGAGTTGATAGTGTGTCGACTGCTATCTCTGCAACGAAAGAGTGCTGCGAGAAACTGGATGTTGACTATCTCGATGGTATTCTCTACTCGAAGAACCATGGCGTTGTCATAACGGGCGAGTTGACCAACACCAAGCCAAGTGACTATCCAGTACAGACTTACAGTAACGCAGGAGACCCTTGGTTCTATCTCCACGTCAAAGAACAGACTGAGTCTCTCCCTCCTTCAGCGACAGTCACAAAATACATACCACTAGGTGAATACCTGTTCCGGTACGACAGGGCTGCCTTCTGGGTTGGTCGCCAAGGATACACATACTTCAAGATTGTTCCATTCAACAGATTCTTTCGCTGGCTTCTGGACGACTATTCCCATACGCGGACACTATATCACGCTCTTCACGCAAGTCGAATCTCCGACCAGTTTGTGGTGCAGGATTTAGCATTGCCGTACGACACAGCTGAAGCGTTTGTTGACTGGGTGGACACAGAATTGGGAATATGGCCTCTTTGGCTTTGTCCTCTGAGAGGCTGTCGAACACCTACTTTTCACCCGGTCACAAAAGGCTATTCAGATACTGGCACAGAGAATAGCATGTCGGAACCGATGCTCAATGTTGGCGTTTGGGGCTGGGGACCTTCAGACCGAGAAAGGTTCAAGGCGAAGAATCAGGGTCTGGAGAAGAAATTGACGGAACTTGGTGGTCGCAAATGGCTCTACGCACAAACCTACTACACCGAAGAGCAATTCTGGGAATTGTACGATCGCCCGTGGTATGAGAGACTCAGAGAGCGATATCTTGCCACAACTTTGCCAACCGTCTACGATAAAGTGAAAAAGAGTGGCCTCGATGCGGATGGGAAGGACAATAAGGGTTGGGAGTTCGGGAAGTTGTTGAATAAGTGGCCAATTGGTGGAATCTACGGAATGATACTGGCATTTTACTCGGGAGATATCAATCACCATCGTCGAGCGAGATGGAGGTATGTGAACCAGTAGTGTACCCTGGGCCGAGTCCATCGCAAGCTGGTTCGTCCAAGTCATCTGCCGTGCGAGGGGAGTTTTCAGCTTGACAGGGATCTTGGTGCTGCACCCAGCTTCATTGCCGCGAACACAATACAGGACTCTTAGCTCCGATAGTTCATGACATTCTGGAGAAAATCACTCACAAGGTGAAATATCATCAACCGGAATTAAATCTGCTCCTCGACATTGTCAAAGATATCTGTATACTATTGATAGCTATGGACCTATGGTATCCATAAAGACGTTCTTATCAACGAGGCTACCTAAATGCGCCCCAACTACAATGCTGACATGCAGATCAATATTGATCTTGGCAGTGGCGAGGTGCATGGGGGCGTGACAATAAATCGGGCTCTCCAGGCAGCAAGACAGAATCCCAATCTTAGTCTCTTTCCTAATCATCCCCATCAGCAGGAACTAATTCTCGAGCAGACTCACGCGTTCGACAAAATGGTTGAAAGAAGTTTCGTGTATTTATCAGATCTAAACTTCGCAGACCTCCCATTCAAACAGTTCACCATTCCCTCAGAGTTCAGAGCCTGGGAGGTCGCGTGGCTTTATCGCCTACCCGCCATCATCGACAATGCTCAAATTCCTGCTAGACTGATCAAGAGCGGGTGCAGCGTTGACAATGTTACCAATTGCCATAAAGCTTGCGGGAGCGCAGAACATATGTTTTCGAGTCCCGAGACGCTATGGAACTGCCTCACACTTGCCACTGTGGCCATGATGACGAATACCGAAGGCCACGGAGAAGATACCATCAGCAACGAGACACTAGAAGAGGTAGATCAAAGGTTTCGCACTGGCCCTTTGAACGAGTTCTGGGAACGAGGCGCTTTGTTGAAATATGTCAAATGCGCGCTTCAGTCATGCTCAGACTCCAAGTTTGGTGGATGTCCGCCAGGACTTTGGGCTTTTCAATGTCAGAAGATCACACCCACAAGCATCAAGGACCTGGGCAGAATCATGAGTACTGATTACTGCGACAAAGCTGACCCTGGGATTGACTATGATATTGCAGGGCCTGGTGTGAGTTATACAATACCTCGAACAAAAGCCTCTGCTAATTGCATACAGGTAACCATGGCCTATCTCATCCAGTTTGCGATCGTCCTATTTTTCGCTTTGTGCTACAAGATCAGCAAGACGTGGATTAGGAACTTCACATTTATTTCCCTCGTTCCATTTCAACGGCCTAATGAGGCCGCTGAGACAGCCTCTAAATGGCAGAAAGTTGTTTCAAGGAGTACCTTTGGTGTTGCGATTGCTTCAACCTTTGTCGATCTTCAGGAAGCTCAAGCGGTATTCCTTGGCACTACATCGATAGCCGCTATCATCACCTTCTCAGGTTCCAGTGGAACGGGACTCGGTAACATCAGTTCGCTGCTCTCCTGGCTGGCAAACAACCTTACTTTGAGGGGTATGATTTCGGCAGGAATGTATCCCCTGCTGTTTATCCAGCTCATCCTTCAAAAGACTCAAAACCGTTGGTGGTATACACTTGCTCTTGTATTCGTGAACTGGGTTCTTGCTGTGCTCATTGCTCGTCCACAAGCCGTTGACGAGCTTTCGTTATTGGAGCACTTTACCGACTCTTCCTCTATGGAAAACTGCGGCAATCACGCTGGGCCCAGGACCTTTTGTCAGACGTTCAATAAACCCACGACAGGAGGTAATGGTTCTACTACTGGTAAAGAGTCAGATCATCTAGATCGAGATGCGGAGAGCTTCTTCAAGTTTCATTCCAGGATACAAGCACCCATGCATGTAATCATGGCATTCCTGATATTAGATTGGATCCTTGCAATGGTCAAGGTGCACCTCTTTCAGCGGGGTGATTGCATATCTCGAAAGGACTGTGCCTCGAGGGACACCTCTCCTTTTGGTCGTCTGAAATCGCTTTATAATGAGGGGTACTTCGTGCCACTCATAGAATCTATTTGGATCTCAATGGAGGTCCTGACTATCGTCATGGGCGCCATTGGTGTCTATGAATTTGCGGCATTTAGGCGTCTCCTTAATGGCGGAAAATCGGGAAACGAGAGCAAGGTTGCCCTCTCGAAATGGGGCTTTGGACAGCTGGTAGCGGTTTGCGTTTGGGTTCCGGTGGTCCTCAAGTTTGCTTGTCTCATGGTTGGTAAGTTGAAATGTTCTCAGATCTCGCCAAGTCTGGAGTGATAGCTGACCTGTCACAGACGGAGCTCTGCCTGGTTGGAGAAAGCGGCTGGACCAGTTTATCGAGATTACGCAGCGCAAAGAAACGGAACCAGATGGGGATGATATTGGTATGGAAAATTTGCTTCCATCCAGACCTACGAATAGAGGCCAGATGAATGAATTAGAGGGGAGAACTTTGACGGCGAGGCGGTCTTGGGGAAGAACATATGATTAGCCTGGGAAATCCGTGGTATATGTGTAAGGTAAGAGAATTTTCTACATATAGAAGTTCAATATCGCCTTGACGATCTGCTGAAACGTGTCGTGGTGACACTTGTGTTTATGCATCTGTGCTTGGCAGGGTTGAGGGGGTTGTCGACGAGTTGCTGAACTTACCTGGCCAATCAGGTATCCCATGGAGCCATCCAGACCTGGCGAATTGACTTAGATCCCAGCTGAAAGCTTTCGCGAGGCGCTATCGAATTTTAGCGTGTAACGTCTACCTCAAATAGGACTCATATACAGAGGCACCAGACCATTTCTAGAAACAATCCCCTCAAATCTTCCCTTGTGCATTTTGCAGCATATATCTCATTTCGCTCCATATCACTATGAACTCAGAAAATCCCGAAAGAACCTACGCTCGATGGCCTCTCCGAGACGTGCCTAGCACGCCCGCGACAGACGTCCTCCCCATAGGGCCTGAAGCAGATGGAATCAATATCGTTTTTGACGATGATTCGCGCAGATTAGTTGATCCGAAGGACTACCGACCTGGAGGAAAATATCATTGTAGGCTCCTGAGACATTTTATCGTCGATACCACAAGCTCAAGCCAAATCTGATTTTGCGTGTAGCTATTGTTAAGCTCCAGATTCGATTTGAAGGCCAGGATGCTAGCGACACGCGTCATGCCCAAGCGACAGGGTGGCTAATCATGCCTCATCTCATCATCACCGCCGCCCACTGCGTTTACGACCATACCCATGACTTTGGCAAAGCTATCCAAGTCCGCGCTTTCGTGGGATATAATGGCAAGAACTCTATTGATAAACCTGGTGTTCAATTCCGCAGGGGTCTCAAGGTTGTCGTTCCGAAAGACTGGATTATTAGCGACACCAACCGCGGAAGCGATGTCGCCTTCATAAAAGTGGACGAATTCAGCGATGTCGTGCGTATTGCCCAGCAGCCAACTAACGGAATTGTCGAAAAGATGTTTCGGAGCGTGGTTGGGTATCCTTGCGATAAATCCTTGGGTGATGAACGAGGAGCGCAAATGTATGAGATGTCCAAAATAACAGATTGCGATCTGTCGAAAACGGCATTCAATTTGCTTGAACACACGATATCCTTTGCAAATGGTGAGAAGTGGTCCTTATGAACTGAATTACGCAGAGTATTGACCAGACATGCCAGGCCAATCCGGATCCCCAGTCCTCATCAATGGCGAAAGCAAAGCTATCGGCGTCTGTTCATATGGGACTGGAACCAGGAATACAGCAACTGTGTTTCGAGGTAGATTCGGAACATACCTCAGCGGCATGTCTGCCGTCATGTTCGCCTTGGAACGTGGCCCTGCTGGCAGCGAAGATATCAGATACATGATGACTGACGGCCGCGCGGAGGGCAGTCTGATACCGGAGCCTCTTAGTGATGGGAAAGCCTTTTGGGCAATTTTCAGGAAGGTTACCGCCATTGGCCAGAGAGTTGATCATTCGGTGTTACGAACTGGGTCGCCTTTCTTGGGCCAGGTGGGCAGTCCTATCGCTGCCATTGCAGGCACCGCACTCGGCGTGTTGAGTAAACTGGGCGCAGACGCTTCGATCGATATTGGTTCCATCCATGTTAACTACAGACAGTGCGCTGCACGTGCCATTGTCGCAGAGGCTGCAATGCAGACTCTCATACAGATGGATGCTCACCAGGCGAACGAACTCAAAATATTCGACAAGATAGAGGACCAATTCCCCGAGACAAAGGATGTTGTTCCCAGGGTTGCAAAACTCATCTCTCCTGGAATTATTGAGTCTGCACTTCGTATCTCAGTCAATGCACAGGGTACAGGGGACGGACTCTACCCCAAGCTCCCTCCCGTCAACGGTACTCTGAGCATCGCTGATAAAAGATTTGCTGATGCCTTCACCCGGTACACAAATCAAGGCGACGGCAATGAGATGTCTGAGTTTCTTTCAAGCATCGTTAGCACTGGTTTATCTGCTGGTTCTCCCAAGATTGACGGCATCACCCGAGTTATGGGCGAGTCTGAATTCAGCGTGACCGACATGTCGACCCACGTCGAGATTCTGTGTCATAGAGCTTTGATTGGCGACACTGCTTTGAAAGCTCTCATCGCCATACCCCTCGATCAAATGATGCAGAATGGTCTGTTTGATCACTTTGTCGCTACGGTTGGAAGCGTTGGAAGAACGGTCATTGCAGTCGCTCCTGTTGTCGTTCAAAATATTCTGAACGGTCTCAAGCAGGGCCGGTAAGCTTAAGTTGACAGCAGTGGTAAAAGATGGGAGTGAACAAAACACGGCTTTACACATGGTGAGGCCGTAGCTCACAGAACTAGGCTTCCTTCAAATATAGTTCAGAATCTCAATAATTCTTTGTCTTTCCATTGTTTAATGTATCTGCAGATCACCGCAAGATGGTTTCTAATACCTTTCGGTTCTGTGGATGTTTACCAGGGCTCAGCCTTAAACTTTGAGGCCTTCCAATGTCTCACAGAAATGCTGAAGATGTGCCGGGCTCGAGATACGATTGGTCTATGTTGCAGCGATCGAGCTTTACCACAGAAGATGATCGACTGTATTGTTATTTTTTTGTTTTTTCTTTTTCCATACTAGGACTAGACTTCTAGAGTTTGGTGAGTATAGGGGCTGAGCCAGTGGCCAGATACTTTTCAACCGCTTAAGCGACAGCTTCTCAAGGTCTAGAGGCATTTTGGAATTTAACGAATCTGAAGCTCTGAGCTAGCAGTAGGAACAGAAGTCTCACCGGGACTATTATCTAAGTTCGTCAGCCAGATTCGTTATTTCCGTCTGAGAATTATGGCTGACAGCTTGAATCAGCAGAGAGAACTTGGTCCCAACAGGGTAGCGCAGCACGAAAGGATACGAAAAGGCAATTGTATATATATATGACAGTAACTGTTGACAATATCTGATCTGTGACCATACAATCCAGATGTGCTCCCGGATCAAATGTACAGCGGCGACAGAAGAATAGAACATCACGCCCTCCATTTCTCTCATAAACTATGAATCCATTTCCTTCTCTCCCGTGACACCATGTCTTCAAATAAAAGCGGCTATATCAGCCCATCGAGAATCAGTCGGCAGGCGTCTCACTCTTTCTGGTCCGAAAGCATGAACAAGCGGTGGATACGGTAGGGCTCAATGTCCTTGGGGTCGGGAATGGGAGGCCAGGGCTGAATCTTTACCTCGGGCGGGATGGTGGTGATGACACTGACGCGCTGCGGGTCGTGTGCAAGATCTGGAACCTTTTCCCACGCAATGGTCCACTTGATAGACCCCTTTTCATAACTGGTGTTGACCAGTTTGATGAAATCAGGGTTAAAATCAATCTTGACCGTAGCATCCGGCTGCTTGGGTATTTCAGCTGTGATGTCAAGGCGACCCTCGTCCGAGAGGTAGAAATCCTTATAAGGGCGGATAGTAGTAGTGTAGCCTGCTTTCTTGTCCGGGTTGCTAGCCAGGGTGAGGTCGTCTACGGCAGCCAGAAGAGACGCAGTAAGATCCGTAGTAGGCTTGGCCCAGTCAAGATACTCAATCTTGATCTCAGAAATGCCAAAGGCGGTCTTGATCAAAACCGTCTCGTTGTTGAAATCATGGATGGGTAGATGGATTGGAAGTTCGTAGTCGAATTCCACCTCCTTCTCGTGGGGGAGCTTGGAAAGGCCACCACTGTAAGCCAAGACGGCAAACTTGAGTGCGCCCACCCAGATCTCTTGGTCAAAGAAGGGCTTGAGGAAGAACCCGGGGATCTTGCCTTTAGCGTGCAGAACGAGCTTGCCATTGAGTCCCTGGTACTTGGCAGTGAGCTCGCTGAACTTGATGGGGACAAGAGAGGCCATTTTGAGAAATGTGAGGGTTTTCTGTGCTGAGGAAAATGAAGTGTCTGATGGTTGATGATAGATTCCGTTGGTGGGCAGATTTACAGGTATTTATAACGAGTTTGAGAGCACAGGAAGGCAGACGTGTTTCTCGGTGGCTGATAATCTTCAGCTGAAAGCTTTCCTTAAAGGATCATCTCATGTACTGCAACCACAGTAATATGATGCCATATTCAATATTATTTGAGAAGGTTTGGTAATCACATCCGCATATGGTCTCTTCCCCGGCCTTCATTCTCGAACTCAAGAGGTTCAAGTACGACAAGCCTATGAGCACTCTCTCATTCGTCCTTGGCCTACGCTTGGAGTTTCGTACGCTTACCAGAAAGGAATATTCCTCACCAAATTAGGCTCATCCAGCTAGCCACGGGCCGCGGAGGGGCCCGAAGCCGACCGTCCAATGTCTTAGTGCTGTACACAAAAGCGGAATGGATCATCTCGTTCTCGTATCAAATCACATTATTTAGTCAATATCACATATCGGCAAGCGGTAGTTTATGTGATAATGCAGCCTCGTGCACTAGAACGGCCCATGCCGTACTCAGCTCCGCCCGTTTCAGACGTGGCGCATACTTGAACTACCTCATCAGGTTAGTTGATGCAACGCCCGCAAACTCCATTTCTTTTTGTGGTTGCCATGGTTCGTTGATATACAGAAACTCTATCATATTATTACCTAAGAGCGACGCTATTCATGAATATTGAGACAATTGGAACTTGGCTGAGCTGAAAGCTTTCCTTTGAGGGTGACAAGTGTTGATCGCTGATGTAGATGTCTCACCTCCCTGTGGAGCCTTCTATCACATCGGCGCTACGGCTCGTGAGTGGCTGTATTCTTTCTCGGCAATTGTCTAGCCGTTGTCTTCTATTCTCTTCTCTTCTCATCCTACGTCAGGGCTGTTGTTGTAATTGTGCGTCCTGATTTGCTGCACGGTTGCACGCGCTGGCCAGCTATTGCCAGCTAAGATCCCCAAAGATGAAGAAGCTCGGTGATCACAACGAACGGTTAGACGATTGCTGAGAGAGGAATCTTGTGTTTTATATTGCTGTATCAGTAGCAAAGGCCCCAATATCCTCGATCTGATGGTTGTGTAAGATTCCTGATTACACATTAGCCAAGGGGCCCATTGTCAAGGACGAGGGAACGAGTTATCCGATTAGGCTTTCCCGGTTTAGGTAGTAAAGTACATTGATAACAATGATATCAACCAGGAGATGAGCCATAAACTTAGTGCCAGCTGCTTTCTTCGAATGATAGTGAAGGTGGCCAATAGCGCATTTTACGAGTACACAGCTCGTTCGTGTCTCGATGCGGGTTCTGCCCTGTCTAGAATTCTCTGTTTGACTAAAAGAAGTTTTCTCACAGTAAGAGTAAAGTCGTTTGCTCACGTCTGCGCTGTTGTCGATTCCAATTCTGAATGACGAATAGGTAACGAGGTACACCACGACGTCATTGCTGACATGCTATATGAGCTCACACTACCCAGCGCCGGGTATCGGTGTCACGGCTGGATTTGTGTAGAAACCCAGTATGCCAATGATAGATTGCAGTTTTGTGCTAGAAGACTTGGAGCAGTCTTCCGCAGGCAGCTCCGGCGAGATCCTTACCCTGCTAGAGATAAAGCTTTTGCCTAATTGAAAGGAACAGTCCAGGTTATATCAGATTCATAGTTGATCACAAACGTTTCGTTTCGCTGGTGCTTGGCGACTGTTCTCTGGTAAAGTCCACATAGGGCTCTCGGGGAGTGGCTTCGATCAGTAAATAATGATTGTTATTTCGAGAATGGTTTGTTGTCAATCTCATTTTATGAAATATGTCTCGATAAGCGTCGTCTTTCGAAAACAACAATTCCAACACAGCCCAAAGTAGTTGACAGTGAAATTCCAAAACCCCATGCATAAGCAATGCCGCCAAGGAGTGGCTTGAGGCGCAGTAGCAACAGTGGTTACACCTTGGCATAATCGCGATTGAGTGCACTGCAGTTTTGGCCTGTAGGATTATTGGAAATGTGCATTTGTAATCCTTTAAAATGCCCTGTAGGGGCTCAAACACGTAGTTGAATATTATTGGTAGCCTCGTTTGGTACTTTGTACTTCAAAGTAGCTTCACTAATCCCTCGGGAAAATCTTCCTTTCTCCTCTTATCCTCCTACAACTTATCAACTATGGCCGAACTAGCATTGGCTATCATTCCGCTGGGAATAACAGTAACATCTGGTCTCGTCAAGTATCTGAAAGCCTTCAACGATCACGATGACGACCGTACTCGACTTGTGCGTCAGGCTGAACGCTTCTCCAGCACGTTTCAGTCACTTGAAGCCGCTTTAAACCGGTCTCAGCTTGACCCAGAACTTTCTGCCTCGGCATCGCAGGCTTCTGGTTGTCTCAAGGACTGCCAAAAAGCATTGGAAGAACTTGACATCCTTCAACAGAGAATCTTTGCCACCACCATCAGCATCGCCACGGCGATTTCCCCCGCGCGTACAAAGGACAAGATAAAAGATGGCTACAGGAAGCTAATATATCCGCTGCGAAAATCCGACCTCGAAAATCTGGGAGGAGCTCTGGATAGGCTTTCAACAACGCTTAGCTTGGCTCTTGAAATGCTTCATATGTAAGGCGATCAAATCTCTATTGATCACCCCAGCTGATGAATTCCAGAGACGAAGAATCCTTGACAAGAAAGATTTTGAAGGAGCAAAGGGCCGAGATTCAGAAAAGCACTATTGTCAACTCCAATACAGCTACCGCTATCAAAGAACTACACCACCCTATCACGAAGATCGATTTGGCCGTCCCCGTTCTCCAGACATCTGTTGATTTCATTGTTCCCCATCTCGACCAGAGGTTTGACCAGATTCAAGCTCAAATCAAGGCACTTCTTGATATGTCTGGGCCTGCAAGATATCAGGATCGCCTCGAAACAAACAGACAGCTCTCATACAATCAATCCAGCGAACCGGAACTGCTTGCACCTGCTGTAAGAGCTAATTCTATGTCTATGTGCTCTTGCCCGCGTCGACGTGTGCGTCAGGGAAAAATGTTTGCGCTGGGACCCGTGCATTTCACCGAAGAGATGTTGTCCAATGTCTGGCACGAGAAAGACTGCGTGTTCTTTAACCTGCCATCAGGCTACGAAAAGACGCGAACCATTCGTTTCACCGGCCTGGCTTCTTTGCTGAAAAGGGGTATTGAAGTGTCATTCTCTACTTGCGTTTGGGCCGGGAAATCCAGTATCAGTCCCTCCTTTACCTACTTTCCAGTGGTTGATGAGAGCGTCGCGCCGGCATTCTTAGTCCTGGATCTTCTTCATTATGAACACAGGTTCTGGAAACTTGATGAAACAAGATCTCAAATACTTCTGAGCGCGGCGGAGCGAAAGCTTCAAGAACTGTTTTGCTCAGGAAGAGCAAGTCCCAATGACGTAACCAAAGATGGCGATACCCTACTTCATGCCCTAGCAAAGTCGGTAAGATTGTATGGGATAAAAGCATAAACACTATTTGACTGACTTGCTTAGGTATGGGTATCGATGATAAGTCCGGAAAGAGCAAATGCCCCGTTCGTGCATTTGACTTGTGAAGGCCTGGTCAATCTTCTTGTTGCCGCAGGCACATCTGTCACGGCTCGCGACAGTTACGGACGGTGCGTGCCCCAAAAATACACTTACACCCAACTAAACAGTTTTTAGCGTAGCATTGAATGGATTTATCAATGGAATCTTTGTTCCTGCCTCAATCTATGGCCCGCTCTTTGCTGGAAACGATGTTGAAGATCACATCCTCTTGGATCCTCCACTTTCAGCTTCTAGGCTTGAACTCCTCAATTACCACGAGCACAACCCAAAAGTAGCAGAGAGTAAGTTCTACTATATCTTTCAACTGCGACCTGCCACCCATTTTACGGCCCTAGAAGGCTTACATCGTATCTCAGTTCAATATGGTCCCTTAAGCTTAGCAGTCATTCGAAACAATCTACCAGAAGTGGAGCGACTCATCTCCATACATCCGCATATGCTCGAAGAGTTAAGTGTCTACAGGGAGACGCCCTTACATATAGCCATACACAGGCCCGAAATCTTAAAAGCACTGACCAAGAAAGTGAATCCCGAAGTTTGGATTCAACCGGACTGTTATGGGGCGACTGTTCTTAACTATGCAATGCGAGTCAGTCGGGAGATTTGTAACCCAGGAAAGGCTTTGGATGATTCATGTTGCCCTTGCACATTACCGGTTCGGATTATCTTAGCCTCTGGATGTCCCATTATACCTCACCGCGATTTCCATTCTTATCTTCGTGAGTACTTCTTCGAAGCTTCTCCTCACTGCAAAAGACTTCTGGCAAAGGAGTTGCGGATTCGTCGTCGGCAGCTGCGGGACTTGGCCCTGAACAAACTTTCAATCACAGAGTTAAGAAACTTTACATCTCTAGACGAAGTACCTGACCTTGAAGCCATCTGGATGGATAGGTTGCTTCGCCAAAATGGAATCCTTGGTCTGGGACCCTTGTCGACTTTCGTGGATGAGGATCTACCTCATCCACCGGGACAAGATGTTAGGTACTGTTCTAGATCAATATTCTTCGACCTAATAACCCCAGAAGATGCAGATCTCTTCCTTGGCTCCGGCTTCAAGATCATCTGCACTGATTTAGATTATACCTCTTCACTGGGTAGAACACTCTATAACCAGGAATTCGCATGGTATCGTTACATGCCACTCGATTATGCAATATGGCTATTTGAACACCAGGCCCCGCTATGGAAATGGCATTACAGGTTCACTAGCCCAATGCCTTCTGTTTTCGTTCTTGCCGACATCCTTGGTATTCAAGACTACAAATGTGCGGGCCAGGACAACATAAGTGATAGGGCAGAACATCACATATTTGAATCTGATTTGGTTGACAAATGCTCTTGTCTGTGCTCACCCGATGGCTGTACCCCCTTTACCTTGAGAATGAAGTGGCTCGCACATCCCCACCAGCCGGTTGAAGAGCTAACACCTCGCGAATATGCCACACAATTCGGTTCTTACGCGGAAATATATGGCAGATGCGTGAGCCTGAGCCACCACAATATCATGGTGCGTCAAGCAACATTTGCTGCGCTAGAATTCAGACATACCTGTTTGGATAGGCCTGGTAATAGTCGTTTCCCGAATGATTCCGATTGGATGTCTTATCTAGAATCAATTACAGAACTGGAACCAGACGAGATGGATTTCGAGGCTCTTAATATAGATGGAGAGGCAATTAATCAGTTGGAGGAGATGGTCGTCATGTTTCAGGACTTTGTGCTAACCGGCCGCCAAACGACTATTTCAAGCAAGAGTGACTCTCTTGATATCGATTATTCAGCATTCAACGACCCAGCCGCCCTTGGCATAGACGACCTCTACTACCAGCGCATTTTGGAATTTTGGCGTCACATTTGGGTACATAGGATTCAGGTTGCTCTGGACACTATTGCCAAAGGATGGGAGAATAACTTCGATGGACAGAACGATCTCGTGCAAATTTCAACTTGTGAGGAGGTAGATGAAGACACAGAAAGCAGTGAGGAAGGTGATGACGATGCGATTTTCAACAAACTTATACAGCGGATCCAGGATATCTGAAGAGTACCATAGCTCGGGATAATGTTATACAATTAGGTGATTTTCCTCCTATACAGATTCAAGTAGATCTCCATCAATATGTTGCAAGATGGCTTCCATTAATCAAAGTTAATACTTGGGCAGGAAATATTAGAACCAGCTACCACATGCACTGGCGCTCTTCCTTTAATATCTAAAACTATTAAATGTAATCTAAAGCATCGAAACATGGCTAATAAGTGAAGTTGGAGCATATTCGGGTTATCGCAGCCTAAACCTAGGACTTTGAGTTCTAACCTTGCTTGATTAGGACTTGGTTCCGCACTACAGATGCGGTGCCATTCCGCATAGCCAGCTGCCATGCCGATCCCAGTACCCCTAGGGGAGGGGAAAAAACGCAGGATCTTGATCCTAAATGACAAAAAGACTTAGGTAACATAGCATAAGCTTAGAATAACCTTTCGTAAGTTTATTTTAACACCCCATATTAATGTTCGCTATTTTCTTACCCCCCGAGGTCACCTAACGCTGTCAGGTTATCGAGTTTCCATGCTATAATTACCGGCCTCCCCCAACACAATGCCATGCGGAAATCCGACCCTCCCCACAACCCTTTTCTCAACTCAGCACATCGCCCACTACCACTATGTCGCCCGAAAATACCGATCCTCTAGCCGGACTTGATTCCATTGACTGGTCTAAACTCAACCACGCATACGGACCAGCTGATGATGTGCCTCATATTCTTAGGGAGCTTCAATCAACAAATCCCGACGTCTACAAGACAGCGCTTGATTCATGCTGGTCCAACATCTATCACCAAGGCACCCGCTACAGTGCTTCCGTTGAAGCGATTCCCATTCTATATGCTTTGCTTGATAGCCCAGCAACCAAGGACCGCGAGGTCATATTATTCTTGATTGTCAGTCTTGCAATTGGTGATCCAGACTGGGCGGTTCCTAATGGGATCGATATCCAAGAATGGGAAGAGCGCATTGCGCGTATGGAGCTTCCAAACCGTACTTATGCCTTGCACGAGCTCAAAGCTTACGAGGCCGTTGAGCGGGGACTGTCTTCGATGGTCCGTTGCTTAAGTGAGGATTCAGCGAGCTTACGAGCCAATGCGTCTCATGCTTTGGCGTTCTTCCCACGCCATTCGAATGCATCGGCCATAGCTCTGCTCGATTTACTGGGTCGAGAGACAAGCGATGATGTTCGCGGGACAATTGTACTTTCGCTGGCCATCTTATTCGTTAGGGCGGATGATAATTCGGAGAAGAAGAAGGTTATTGAGAAGATCCAGGACTACTATGCGCCTTCATCAAACGGAGAAGCGGACGATATCTTCAAATGGTCTTGCGTTGCTGCGCTCTTGATATTAGGTTCAAAGGAAGATGGGTTGGTTGAAACGGTGCAGCGTTTACACGTGGATGAAGCGTACCTATCCAAGTTGGAGGCAAGCATTGATTCTAATTCTTGGTTTCCGTTCGCAACATTAGGTCTACGGGAGTTGGCCAATTCCATACTAGAGAGCCATCAAAAGTAGTCAGGATGTTGTGGAGCCTAAGTCAATTTGGTAAGGTAGTTATTCAACGCAGCCTCCAAACACTAAAACTACAGTTTTTCTTACAACTTCCTCCCCGAGTCAACGTGCCTTTTACACCGGTTCCTCTGTCCACTGCGGTACTTCTTACCAACATCAAGATCAATAAGCAGTCAGAAATCAGATAGATACTGCCATCAAAAGCTCCGTACAAACATAGTCAAGGCCTAGCTACCCGTGTTTGGGGCGTCACAAACATCAGAGTCAGACAAGGTCTGTCCAGGCGCAGCAGCCATGTTCAGTTCATAAACCGACCCATCCGGCAACGTAATCGACTGCGAAAAAGCCTTCCTCTCCGGGTTCGACGAGCAAGCCATCGCAACCATCTGCTTCATGAGATCTACTTGAGAGAAATCCAGCGAACACTGTTCCACGGGCGGCGGCTTATCCGTCAGCTTCTCAATAAGCTTGAAAATGCCCGTGACGACAAAGTTCTGCCCACCTACGCCGCCAAGGTTTGCCCAGAATGGCTGGTTCAATGTGTCCATTACCTGGGGACCTTTCTCTTTGAGCTTCTCGATGAATGGCTCGCTGAGCTGATACAGAGTTGATCCAAGGGCCTGTCCGGTAGCCTTGGCGCACTCCAATGCAGTTGCGCAGGCAGAAGAGATATCTCGATTGAAGAGATCCAAGTCAGCTGAAGGAGGAGACTCGTTCGCTTCCGAACGCTTAGCCAACCAGGCACCCTTGACGTGAACTACTGAGCGTTAGTAAGGGAAGATACTAAGAGCCTTTGACCTACCAGTGTCGTCCCAGTCTTCGGGTGCAACACCAGCGAAGAAGCCGTCTGAAACTTCATGGTATCTATATATCTTGCCCAGAGATCTTCCATAGTTACCATGCTTGATTGGGTCAACGAAAGAACGTCTCTCAATCGATTCCATAGGGCTAGCATGGACAAAAACCGACATGAGAATCACAAGGGAAGCAGCATTGAGGTATCTCATGATGAGCATGATTAATAAAGTTGGTTGTAAAGAGTTGAGTAAGGCTAGGAGTTGCAGGTAAAAAGGTCTGTTGAAAGGATAAGTAAGTATCTTAACAGACTTAAGATAAATGGCATTAGGTTTTTATAAAGATTCACCTAGTAATATCTTTTCAACAAGCAGTTGGAAAGACATGTTTACAAAAAGTTCTGTGTAAGTCGTTCGGGACCGAACTAAATGTTATACCCGAGCTGATCGACATACATACAATGTAACCATGAATCTATGCGAGAACTTGTTCGGGACCGAAATCGACTACTGTTCCCGAACTGATCGGCATACACATATTATAACTAACCAATCCATATAATACATTAGAGCCCAAGATCATCGTGAGCTTCAGCAAGTTCCATGACAACTGGCCTACGCTTTGATGTTTTACTTGGTTGCCTATTTGTCTACCTGCTAAACTGCGTTAGACTACATGATCGCTGAAGTTAATCAGGATTTTTCAGTGTGTTGGCTTCATATGTCTTATTGAAACGTCATAAGCTTTCCGTATGGTCAAGCGTAAAGGCTGCGAACACAGGTGATGAATAAGAACACGATATATAAGCTTTAGGTATCAATCAGACTACATGACCGCTATATGATCTAATAGTTTCGAGCTTTCACTCTGCTCCTTACGTATTAGACCAAAGACATGCCGGAAAGCATAGTGACTGTTAGATTCAATGGCTCCTGTATTGCTCACCTCCACCCTGATGGTTTACTGCGCTTTGATTTTCTACCTTGTTTTATCCCGCAACTAGAAACATGATTGTCGTAGGATTAATAATGGCTTTATAGATTATGTGCGCTTTGACAATTCCTTGATTTTATGCCTCATTAGAATACATAGTATACATAGTCAATGTAAGGTTTAGTGACTACTTCTAAGTGTATCTCGACTTGGCTCGATTTATTCTGTTGCCTGTTGTAACATGCCTAATTACAGTAAATGATCGTCTATTTAGAGTTTGTAGGATTCTGGGGTAAATATAAACTATACCTATGTAAGGCAGTGATGTTATAGCAATGCCGATCCTACAATCCAATAGGTCAACTTTCTAAATGCCGGGCTATGATGTAAGTCGGCCTAATAGTATGCCGTCTTGGCAGTAATGGAACTTTTGCAAGCTTAGAACCGATTACCTACTGTAAAGTGTCTCTACCATAAACTGGCAACGTCAGTGTTGAATCCTCTGGATATTGTATAAAAAGCGTCTGCATAACCTTCAACCCAAGAGTTGTTCAAGTCACAGAGTACCACTTCTAAATCACTTAACAAAGCATACAAACTCACAGCATCACTTCTATATCCATCTTTGGACTTAACCTCCTTCAAACTTCAACATGCAGTATAAGAGCATCCTTTCTCTCGTTGCCTCCATCTCCCTCATCCAAGGATTTGTCATCCCCGAGGGTCTGAAAGATGGCATCTACTCCGTCAGCAAAGACAACAACGGCAATGAGCAGATCGAATATGTCTCTGACTTTGAGCTTTCTACAAAGTCCAAGTATCGCCGTGTTCCTCTTCCGAGCGGAGAGATCGGGGTAAGTGATTTCTCCAGTCGATTTACCAACTCAAGGCTTGACGTATGAAACAGTGCACCGGCGCAGGGCTGGACTACAGCGACTTATCTGGAGCCCAGGTTCAGCTGTATAACTACTGCGGGTCCAGCGCCACTATGCCGTCGAAGCTCATGGTCTTTGTCCATGGTACAGCCAAGGCCTATATCTGCAACTACGCGGATGCGGGTAAGAATACTTGTGCTGACCATGAGGCTAAGGCGGCATTTGCCTCGCTCTCTGGGAACTGCGGAAACCCATCTTCGCCACTTGGCGGCTGGTATGTTGATCCAATGTGGAAAAAAAGAGGTCGGGTCTAACTATATTATAGGTATTTCTTGAAGGATTGGCAGAAGACTTATGGTTATGATGCGGCGGGTGCTGATGTTTGCGGTAATCTTTAAACTAAAGATTGGCTTACTTTCACGTTTGCTCGCTTCGGTTTGGCATGTCTTAGGTTTTATTTTGTGCTGCTTATTGAGTTACTTCTTGGAGACGCGGATGTCAGCCGCACGTTTTGATGTATATATATACTGTATAAACTTCATGCCTCTGCTATTAGCCTTAAGAAGCGCTACTGGAGGCTAAGAAATGCCTTTCAGTTAAAAGAATTGCCCTGCAGTGTCAGATTCTAGCTTAGCTAGATATATTAAGTAAAGAGCTTATTGAAACTTAGGATAAGGTGTTGGACTAAACTTTTTAAAGGGTGACTTAAGCTTAGGATAGTTTACCTAAGTCTCTTTGTCCCTTAGGGCCAAAATCTTGTGTTTTGTCGTGGCGCATCAGATAAGTGCAGAAAATGCGACCGTATCAGTCCGGCGACTCCTCAATAGCTACGCCTTTTACTTATACATATTTACCTGTTCCTCCGTCCACTCCCAGTACTTCTTGCCAAGGTCAGGATCAAGAAGATCTTTGCGGCATGGCTCGACCTTTCCAAAAGGAGACACTATCCAAGGGATACAGTTAGTCATCCAAGTCGCAAATTATTGCCGTGAATTGTTTGTCATCTTAACTGACAAAAGACTTACCCCAACAGCCATTTTCCTTCTCTGTGATGGTAGGAGAATGGCTTGCAAACAGTTGAGTATAGGCTCCGTTCTTGGGTGCGTGGGCAATGAGTTTCTGGGCAGCTATAGTAAGTCTTGAGTCTCGACATCTACAAGGCGGTGACTTACAAAGATAGCAAGCTGCATCCTCGGCATATTCTGCTGTAGGTTGGTCACAAAGTTGCCAGGGTTCAGCGCCTGTTTCGGGATTTAGTTCCCGGAATCTAGTAAAAGAGAGGGTATAGAATAACGAACAATGTTGATGATACCTTCTCCGGCAGTCCTTCTAGCATACTCAATAGCATGCAAGACGTTACCAGCCTTGCTCCTCGAATACTTCGGCCAGATCCCTTCTTCTTTATGATAGTCCATGTTCGTGAAGTCGATAGCTGGGGTTGGAGCACCATCAGCAGCGCTAGAAGACACCCAAATGACACGAACAGAGTTCTTGGGGGCAATCTGGGCCGTAGCAGCGAGAATAGGATGGAGGAAGTGAGTAAATAGAAACGGAGCGAGGTTGTTCACGCCAATTTGCAACTCGTAGCCTTGTGCTGTCTTGGACCCTTGTGGGGGGACCATCACACCTGCGTTGTTATAGAGGACATCGAGGCGGCTCTCCTGGGCGAGGAATTCTTGGGCCGAAGCCTTGATAGTAGTGAGATCTTCGAGGACCAGCGGTAAGAATAACATGCTTCCGGTTGAATTTGGGTGAGCTGTCTGGATGTCTCTTATAACCTGCGCGGTCTTAGACTTGGAGCGAGCCGCCATGTAGATCTTGCCATTCTTCTGGTATAGAATTGAAGCAAGTTCTTTACCCAATCCGCCAGAAGCACCGGTGATGAGAAATACCTGACGAGTCTTGATGTTAGATAAACTGTAGGTGAGTGTAGAGTCTATTAGCTTACCTTGCCTGCTTGGTCAGGAAGGTTCTTCTCTGTCAGAGTGGGCTTGTTGGGAATGATGGTGCTTCGACGGACACTCATGATGGATTATGTTGTTCTTTATGGTGGGTAAGGTAAAGAGTCTTTGAAAATATCAGACGGATCTTAATTGATGGTGGTGTCGACCTTGAAGAAAAAGTATGAAAAATCTGGTGGATGGTGTTCTGGGATCTGGGGGTGCCCGCACCTATATATATACCGTCTGTTGCCAATACGTCAAAATAAAATGAATATGAATCCGAAGTATCAATGCCACCATGATTGAACTACTATTAGAAGACGCGGCCGCGTCTGACGCTTACCTGCGTGAGCCACTTGGTGCGATGCGGGTTCTGCGGCCGCACTCCGCACTCCACTCCACCACAGTCCGGGGGAGCAATAAAGATAAGAGGGCGGTACACACTGCTTACTTCTCACTACAGCGGAGTTATCTGTCGGAAATAGCGCTTGTTTGTTGATTTGGAACGTAACTCAAGTACTCTATTGTGACGTCCTCCTAGCCTCTACCCTTGCTGTGACATCGTGAATCTTGAGCATCTCGCGATACGTGCTACCAAGCCTCCATCTCGAGCTCATTGCTTCCAGAAGCATATCCAAATCTGCAGCAGCCGTGCGGTAAACTTCATTGCCGCCCTCGCCTAGAAGCCAGTGGAATGTCGCTGCACTTGCGTAGATGGAGTCCAAGATGAAAGGGCTTACGTTGGACATCAATGATGTTCCTTCGTTTCTAAATGCTTGTAGCAGTTCCATCCCCAGAGTGTGTAGCTGTTCGCTGGCCTGTTCGATAATACGCATGGATTGCCTCTGAAGCTCGATCTCATTCTGTGTCTTGTCCCCGGGACTTTCTGTATACCCAGGCTCTGCACTGATCTTTTCAGGGCAAGTGAAACGGTCGAGGGCGACAAAGAGCGCTGATCGGGAGATACATCGAGGAGCGAGAAGGGTAAGGCCTTTCTCGGGACTGAGAGCCGCACTTTCAGTATCTATGACTGATGCAAGATCTGATAACTCTCCTACGAGAGACATGATTTCGTCAATTCGAGAACTTGTCATGGCTGAGTTATCCCGCGCGTAGTTTATGGCGCGTCCGAGATACATCGAGGCTTGGCATAGTCTTGCGAACGGAGCTTGCTGAAGTTGATAGGATATTGAGGTTGGGTGACTGACGGCCACATTTACCTCGCCGCGGTCCTGTATGGGTGTCAGTGGGTATAATAAGAGTGTGATATTTTGTTGGCTTACCCATGCGTCATCATCGACAGGCAGTTTACATGGCGGCTGGACATCTGAAAGCAAGCAACGCCTTCTACTTCCCAGTGACACGAGCTTATCGAGGATGTAGATACTCCACCATACTCTCCTTCTCTCTTCAGCTTCCGTCCATGTTGTCTAAAGATCTGTTAGTTTATTTCTCTCTTCTGTTTGTCAATGGGACCGATTGACACTGAGCTGACTACTCAAAGGCCCTTCATAACGTCAATTCAACATACCACTTGACCCAATGGAGAGTAATCACCAGGCGTGATGCCTAGTACATCAGAGTATCGCGCACACGATCCAATTGTCATCCAAGCTGCGGGATAGATCGCATGGGAATACTCGTGCAAGGCTACAAGGATCATCGCCTGAAGACAGAGTAGCGATACAACACCATTGCTCTCCAGACTAGCGAGGAAGCTCTTGGCTGTATCGTACAAGCTTGAGTCGGTTATGTCGATAGCAGGCGTCGTAACAAGCTTCATTCCAAGGAACAGCATGGCGAGATCGGGGCCTGCATTTTGCACCGGCAGACCCATATCCATCCTCTTTTTTGATATCATAGGAAACCAGGTGTGAATCGTCGCAAAGTAATTTTGTGAAACGTCTAGAACGACGTTGCCTTGGCTGAGAAGCGCGAGGACGGGCTATCAAGCATTAGGTGATTTTAGATATGGAAGCAGGGATTTAGACCAGGAATAAAGTGAAGATGTAGATAACTGGAGGCAGCATACCGCAGGAATGACACCGGAAGGAACAGGCAGCCTGGTATGAGACCATACATAGCAGTCAACATCGAGAAACATAGATGCCGGAAACCGCGTCTCCGATGCTCCGGAATGTTCAACAGTTGAGTACGCAGGCGTAAACCCGATGGATTGAGACGATGAATTAATGCTATTCGACTCGATGCTGGGCGTGTCAATGGAGTCGCAGAATGTCGCGCCTGGCGTTGATCCCTGTTCCAACAAGCCTGAGATTGGACTCAAGATGTGCTGCTCGGTAGCTCTCGGAGAATTGGCCAGTCGATTCTCCAGCTCACTGAGACGTGCCTGCATCATACTCCAGTCCCTAGCTGTGGGTTGAAACTCGGTCGTGATGCCATACTCGCAAAGCCGTTGAGTCCGCTTGCATAAGCTACACTCTGGAAGAGCCTTGTCGCAACGCCGCTTCTGCTTTTTGCAGGCTTTGCAAGCTTGCTCACTACGGTTGGCCATGTTTGGTGCATGCAAGTCTCGCTTTTTCTGGTGTAATACCCGTTCAATTATTGACGGAAAGGCGGATGTCAGCCGCAGTAATCGCAAGTCAACGTACACGCTGCGTAATTCCGTGCTTTTACCGCTGTCAGACTTGGAGAGCGGAGTGGAGTGCGGAAAATGCGGCCGCGTCAGTGGGGCTAACTCATCCCGTCAGTCCGGCGACATCCGTCCATTGCTGTCAGCAGTTAACCAACCATGCCTCCCGTACGGAGCAAGGTCTACAATATGATAGAACCTCTTTTTCATAAGAGATCTGATCTGAGCTCCTTGACAAAACGATCTTGCGCTGTTCTGTTACAGTGAAGCCTTGGTAATGTCGTCCATTTGGAACGGACTTACCGTCAACACCTTTAACCTTATGACCGGATTGAGATAAGAGACGCCACAGCTCGATCATTCTATAAATAAACAATAGTCTTGTAAGTAAACTTATTGCATTCTCGATTCATCGAGTGGCGCCGGGAAAGCCGCAAAGTCAGCTTCATTGTCTGGAATGCCAGCAAACGCAATTGAGGCTGCTACCCTACAGCAAGCGAATACGCCTTCACTGCACTTTTTCCTTCTTATTATGCTCTCTTCCCCAACGAATGATCGGTCTGAGTCTGTAATGCAATTACTTACCACTTATTAGTAAAATTGTATTTTTAACAAAGGGTTGATATGTCTCGAGATGTTTGCATGATATGTTGATTTTGTGACATTGCTGCTTGCCTTCATTGGGTGAGGATGTCACACAGCGGAAATTTACACTCTTAAGCTAAAACATAAAGTTATCTTGCATGCCAACATCTCAATCAATTCCATCGAGCAAAAATTTCCCAATTAATTGCCACATCGCTGGATAATGCATTGACAGAATGAGAGACTACAACCTCAATCTCGATCTCTTGCTGATCATCAATTGAGAACACAATGATACGATGATCTTCCATGATCTTCAGTTCCCAGCAGCGATCGCAATTACATCATCACCAAACTCCAGCGCCGAAGCAACGCACGTGGGTCGAGCTTTGGCCTCGTTCCCCTGAGATCACTTCAACAAACACGAGCATGACCTTCACCGACAATGCTTTACGAGATCCCCTAAGACAAATATCGCAGTGATTTGAAATGCAGGGGCAAGGGACAAACAATAGTGCCTGCTGATCCGCTCGTATTGCCAAAAGCTCGTAACTGCTTCGGGCACCAAATGCGCAGGGGTACAGAATCTAAGAATAAATCACGCGCTGATTCGCGGGAAAAGCGTCCCGCTTAACTTGTCCTGGTTAGAGCTCGGCCGTAGCTCTCGGGGTTCCCCAGGTCTCGAAGGGGCTGGGCGGAAAAATAAGACGGGAAATCGGCAGATAGCGTCACTGGCGGAAATGCCTGGACTTTTCTGTCATGCCATGGACTTGGGGTTCTAGAATGTGAGGCTGGGTCTAAGCCTGGATCAAACGTTACCGTCAACTGATCAGCTGTAGTATCGGCTAGAGCGAACATCAGAGCTCAAGACTATGGAGCCGATGATCCGGGAGATATGAAGTCATGAGTCTATTAATACCTTTTTGCCCTTTTGCGAGATCTATAAAGACTCACTGATCAACCTGCGATAATCAATATTCTCATCATCAATCATCTCGTCTCATCTTCTCTACAAACACTCTACACTCACAACAACCAACTCTCCACACAAACAAACCACTTCTCCCAACTACAACTCTTCCACTTTCAACCATCAAAATGAAGTTCACCGCCGCTCTCATCGCTCTCGTCTCCGCCACCGGCGCAGTCGCAGCCCCTGCCCCCGCCGACTCCGTCTCCATGATGGCCGCCTCTCCCCAGTGGACAATCCAGTCCCTCTCCCGCTCATGCGACAAGACTGATACAACCTGCACCTGGAACTTCAAGATCAACACCGGCAGCGGCGCCGCCACCGCCTGCAAGTACGTCGTCAATGGCAAGCCCGCCTCCAAGGCCAACGGCGGCCCTGCCAAGTGCGGCACCTTCACCATCACCTCTGGCTGGAGCGGTCAGTTCGGTGCCGACAAGGGCTTCACCACTCTCTCGGTCGTCAGCAGCAAGAAGCAGATCATCTACCCCAGCTACACTGATAAGCAGCTTGCTGGTGGCAAGGTCGTCAAGCCTGACCAGAGCTACTCCCCCGCTGCTCTCCCTTAAGCGGTTATGAGATTCACGATTTAGATGGGGGATATGATTTGGAGGATGAGCGATAGTAATGTTAACACTTAGAGGGGGGATTAGAAGCATATATATCAGTATAGACTAAATAATCTGTTACACACCATTTCATGAATCTGCCCATCTCAGTGATCTTGATTGATCTTCAGCTTGCACCGCATATCACGAGCTGCGGTCAAGGTGGACAGGCAATTGCATCTTTGCCCAATCATGCAGACAAATCCCCGATAAGCCTTCGGCAACACCCGCCGATCGCCAAGCAATCACACCAGAGCGGGGTCGCATCAAAAAGGGCGCAAGGCGGGAGAAACGTGGACACCAAGATCTTATCTGATCAATCTAACCATCACCATATCGCGCCAACTGAAGCGCCCGACTGTTCTCATTCGCAATGGTCTTTTACCCACCATCATGGGTGCCAGACCTGCCCATTGGTACCTAAAAACATGTCCCGCTCCAATGACTTCGCTGATTTGCCCAGACCCTCCAGACTCCATCAGCGTCGCTGAATTCATGAGCTCGGAAGAATATGGCCGGTATCCTATTGAGAAAGCGCGATATCCATACACATGCGGATTGACTGGAAAGACGCGTACCATTGAAGAGGTTATTCGTAGAGAGGATCTTCTTGCGCGGGGTATCGGCAAAGCTCTACAGTTTGACTCGCAATCCGGATCGGAATGGGATCGCGTCTGCGTCATATTCTCTCTCAATACCGTTGGTAGACTGATTAACAACAAAAGGCCGAATTATTTAAGCTGACTTAAAGATAGATTGACTACATCCCCCTCACGCATTCTATCCATCACCTGAATGGCATCGCCAGTTTGAGTAGTGCAGCCCTGTCAGCATCGGAGTTAGAGCATCAGCTCCGCGCCTCACGCGCAAAAGCAATTTTTACTTGTGCGCCCCTTCTGGAAACCGCACTCAAAGCTACAGAGGCAGTTGGTATCTCTCGGGAAAATGTGTTTCTTCTCTCGGTGCCCGGTGACACTAGCAGGTGCGGATTCAAGACAATCGACAACCTGATTCAGGACGGAGAGAAATTGTCACCGTTACCGCCGCTACAATGGACGAAGGGACAAGGCGCTCGACAAACGGCATATCTCTTGTATTCAAGCGGAACTTCTGGTCTGCCGGTGAGTTCATTGACAGGATGGTGTACTGTAAGCTGATTATTTGGAAGAAACCTGTCATGCTCTCGCACTATAACATCACATCAGGAATCATACAAACATGCACGTTCGACTCAGTTTCCCGAAAAGTCGATGGCATCGACACGCAAGTGATGCTCGGAGTTTTGCCGTTCAGTCATGTCTTCGGCCTAATGCTCATCACCCACTTGGGTACATACCGCGGCGACGAAATCATCGTTATGCCTCGGTTCGAGTTTGAGCCCTTCTTGGCTGCAGTCAGTCGCTTTAAGATACAGCAGCTTCCTATCGTGCCACCTATTGTGATACAAATGCTTGACAGGAGGGAGCTTTGTCGCAAGTATGATTTGAGTAGTGTCAGGTTTGTGTATACAGGAGCTGCACCGCTTGGAAAGGAAACAGTGGATGATCTGTTGAGTCTGTATCCGAAGTGGCGCCTTGGTCAAGGCTACGGTAAGATACCTGACCTAACTGTGTCTGGAGTAGCTGTTGACACTCGAACAGGAATGACAGAGACGGCGACTGTCTTTATACAAAGCAGTGAGCATGACACGCAAGTTGGCACAACGGGAAGCCTACTACCAGCAGCCAAGGCCAGGATCGTCGACCCAGACGGTAAAGAGATTACGGAATATGAAAAGCCAGGCGAGCTACTGATTCAGAGTCCAACGGTGTCACTTGGCTACTTCGACAACCCGAAGGCGACTGCCAAGACTTTCTTTGAGGATGCTGACGGCCGCTGGATTCGAACGGGTGATGAGGTGCTCGTTCGGATGTCTGAGAGCGGCAATGAGCATTTCGTCGTTGTGGATCGAGTCAAGGAGCTTATCAAGGTCAAGGTTCGAGACCGTTGTAACGTGTGCACTTACTTAGACCGTCACTGACTATAAGAGTAGGGCCATCAAGTTGCGCCGGCAGAGCTCGAGTCCCATCTTCTCACTCACCCCGACGTGAGTGACTGCGCAGTCATCCAGATTCCCGATGCACGAGCTGGCGAAGTTCCGAAAGCATTTGTAGTCAAAGCAAACCACTCAAGGCAGTCTGACGAACAACTTGCAAGGGATATCCAGCGTTATGTTGAGGAGCATAAAGCTAGGTATAAGTGGCTGAAGGGCGGTGTTGAGTTTATTGATGTCATACCCAAGAGTCCGACTGGAAAGATCTTGAGGCGCAAGCTGAGGGATAGGGAGAGGGAAGCTAGGAAATCGAAGGGAGCAAAGTTGTGAGGTCACTGACCTGCTTCAAGAGAACATTCATGCATAGATAGAACGACCTATACTTCGGATCATCGACAAACAGAAATTCATTACTTTGTATCGTTAAAACATCAAGAACCATAACCCGGACAGTCCATCTCAGTCACAAGAAGCCGGAAATCATTACAGCGCGCTCCCAATCTACAGCTCCTCAGTTCCCTCCATCTCCTCATCTGCCCCATCCTCAACCTTATTTTCAGCACTTTGCTTAGAAGACCTCTGAGCGTGCACCGCAACAGTGATATGATCCCCAATCTGTACCTTACCACTATACCCAAATGTATACCTAGCACCATCAGCTGCCTGCTTCTTCTTATCCCAGTTGCTAAAGTCAACAAGGGCATCTACTCCCGTTAGCTCAAACCCTTTCACACCCTTTAATCAAACTTACCTTCACACGCATCCTTGCCAAGCTCAACTTGACTCCCCGCAAACAAAGGCGCCAACCACGTAACAACACCCGGAGCAAAGAACGCACTCCCATCAATCTCAGCGATGAACTTGCGCTCCATCTGCTTAGCCTCCTTGACAAGCTCCTCATGATACTTGCGTACCGCCCAAGGAAGCTTCTTATAATCCATGCGCATAACCCTGAACCCATCTGGATGCATGAAGCGATCGAAATCACCAGGGTACGGAAGATCACGACCATCATCTGTCTTCCAGTGATTATCGAGGAACTCCATCGCCCAGGCAATTTCCTTAGGTGCGCGCGAGGGATCTTTAACGGTGTAGATCTCGGCTTCGAATTGAGAGCTTACGCGGCAATCTGTCTTCCACAGATTCTTCTCGTGCGCGGCGTCTGCGATGCGGATTTGATCCATTAGTGCGTGGGCTTTGGCTGTGTTGCCGTTGACTTGGGCTTCAGCTGCCTGGCGCATGATATCGAGTCTAGCGGTGTCGCCGATCTGGATGTCGATGAGCTGCGCCGTCGCCTGCGAGGCGAGGACGGAGAGGATGGCGGTGGTTGGCTTCATTGTTGCTGGTGGTGAGATTGTGATGGGAAGCGGTGACGGGCTGACAAGGCTGGGTGTGAATATTTATCGCAATGGCGCTCGGCCATTTCCAGATGGAGAAATTACCGGTTCAGCCGCTGAGCCAATGATTTATGGTGGGATTTGCTGTTGGTGCCTCGGAGCGGGTTATTGATTTTACTGTTTGATGAGGTTGACACGGCGCTTAGCTTGACTGGAGGTGGCACAGTTCACGATAAGTGTAAGATCAATGCTCGCAGGCATGGTGGCACTAATGTTAAGCAGTAGTGCCTATGCACGGCCTTAGTCATCGAATAATCTTGTACTTCTATAACTAAAGGCAGTAAACTCGAACAGTTGACGCATCGTCTTGCACAACCTCATCTCAAATCTCAACATGTCGGATCAATCACCATGCGCAATTCTTCCAGAGTCTATCGACATTCCCCGCTTCACGTCTACAAAACAAGACTCAACACTTAATTACTACGGTCCTCTTAGCAGCTCACTTGCTACCGAGGCGTCAAAGTTCCTCGCTCGCCGTACCGATGCAGTAGAGCAGGAGTTCGAACCCAAGATAAAGGCGTTCCTAAACACCACGCAAAACGACTGTTCGGGCAACACTGAAAAGAAGACGGCATGCTGGCTCACCATCCGCATCACAAAGCCTTGCACCACATACAAAATCCCGCGGTGGCATCAAGATGGTTCTATGTTTGAGTACGACAAAGGTCGCGAAGAGGTCGTGAGGAGCAAGTATGCGCTCACGTTACTCGGGCCAACTACGCTCATGCTGCAGCCTGATGAGGATGTCTTTAAGACGCAGCATGAAGCGGAGACGCGGTATTACTGGTGGCAGAATAAAGCCGATGGTCCTGAGCCCTCTGACGACGAGATGTACGATGCGGACGATCTATTGCGGGAATCGCTTAGCAATGCATTTAAGTACACTCCCAGAGTTAAGGTTGGACATGGGCAAATCGTGCGTTTCAGCTGGGGGAGGGACGATAGCCCTGTGCATTCAGAGCCGGATCTTGTGTCTGATAGGGTCTTTATGACTGTTCTGTATGGAAGTGAATCGGAGTTGCGAACGATGAGTAAGTGGAGAGAGGCTCCGTATGGAGAGTATTCAGTTGAGTAGGCGTTTCCCTTCATGGGCTTTCCGAATTGTAGTTTATCATTGCAGGACGCTCAAGAGTTATGAGAAGGAAGTGGATATGTCTCTTATTTCCTAAGATCCGGTCTTGATGGACTGTTATTTTCTGGCTTCAGGTTACGTATGGAAATTCGATGCGACGTCTTAAGAGGTTATGAGTGCTTATTGAAGAACTGGCAATCCTTTTATCTGGGGGCGTAAGTATGACCAGAATGCCAAGGTTACATATAGGGCGGGGCTGCTGCCTAAGAACATTCTCATACAATCGTGCCATAAAACTAATTAACTTGAGACTGAGAAACGTTTTGCTTCACTACACTGACTCAAGCATGAAGCCTGACAACATGAGTTTCCATTCAATGCCCGTGGAGCTTGCCGAACACCTCGCGCTCTATTGCCAGCCCCAAGACCTCTCGCGCCTATGTCGCGTCAACCACGCTTTTCACGTTATCTTCAACCCAGTCCTCTACAAGCGCAACGCCGCTGCCACTGGTCTACCGTCCTGCTATCCATGGACCCATGAACACGATCCAGCGCACTGTTGGACATGCCCCGTCGACAAGGCCTTCAGGTCATGTCTTCATTGGGCCGTCAATCACGACTCACTCCCTACGATCAAGTTGGGCGTTTCTTATGGCTCCGATGACAATAAGATCAGCGACGTTGCTGATTTTATCCCCTATGAGGAAGACCCTGCCTCTATTCCCATTTGTGGGCCTATCAAACGGGCGCAGCTCGCAACGCCACTACACTTGCTATCTTTCTGAAACGCTATGAGATTGTGCGATGGCTTCTTGATAATGGCGCAAGCACGGATTTATGGCCAGATACGCTGTGCAATTGTCGAAAGTATGGGAGAGTGGTAAATAGGTATGAGTGGCTACCACTTCACTATGCCGTACGCCACAGCACCCATGAGATCTTACAATTATTACTGGAGCGAGATGTTATTTACTCTGTGATATGTGATGAGGGCAACATCTCTGGGTTTCACTGTGCTATTGCAGAAGGGCCCCTTTCTGCGATTGATGCCTTCATTCAGCACAAAAAATTCAGTCCTACTGATCGAGATGGTACGGGACAAACACCGCTTCATTGGGTTAAACATTGCAAAGACCAGGACTTAGCCTGTGCGATAGTTGAGAAGCTAGCACAATGGGGTGTTCCTCTGGATGCAAAAGCCGAATCTCAGTGGGGAGATTGGCACGGCGGCACAGCCTTGAACATGCTCATCGGAAGGAGAAAGTTTGAATCTGCTCTTAAACTCCTGCAACTTGGAGCCGATCCGACAGTACAGCAGGATGAAGATGGGGGTCTCCAGCTGTTGAGCAACTGTATCAAGGATCGCGACAGAGAAGACATGTCCAACTGTTCATCAGAACGTGCGGAGAGGAAGAGAGAGGCTGGGTCGGAGTTACTGAGTCTCCTGATCCAAAAGGGAATTGACCCGGGCAAACCCTGTAAACTGGATAGACCCCACGATCTAGATGATCTCGATGACCCAAGGCCACTGTTATCAGCACTTCTAATGTCTGATGCCCGATGCATACAAATCCTTCTCGATGCCGGAGCAATGGCCCGCGAAGCTATCTACGAGAACGACCACGACAATATCCTCCGAGACTTTGTAGAAATGATGGTGGATGCAGTGGAAGAGGGCATTTCTCTTCGAGAAATGAGGGATGAAGTCGAATCGCGCAAAGAGTCAGTATGTCTGCTACTTAACGGAGGCGCGCGAATAGACTCGAGAGATGGTGAATACTCGGCGTTGAGTAAAGCGTGTGAAATTGAGCAGGGAGTCGGGATAGTTGATGTTCTGGCTGAGAATGCGACGACTAGGAATGTGGAGGTGGAATATGTTGTTATTTTGATGGAAATATATAAGCGGGATGAGATTGTATGGGAGAAATTGGATAGCTTCTACCGTAAGTTGATGGCTGAGAAGAACGAGCGAGAAGGGACCCTGGGCATTAAGAAATCTGAATGAAAAACCGATAGCCACATCCCCATTCGACTTTGAGTCTTGACTCTACCGACAAGTTGGACACAAGATATGATGCATTAATGTTCTTATGAGCATTCTAATCCGATGTTGATATCAACCACTAGCGGAATATCCTCTAATGGCGATTTTAATCCTCCACGAAGCATTGAGCTGGGGCGCAAGCATATGAACACCAAAACAAGAACGGAGGAGCCAACGATCAAGACCGTGAAATACTTCAAGCATTGCATTCAGCTCTAACTATTCTTACGAGCATAAATATTCCTACAGTTGATGATCGGATCAAAATTCCCGATGCCCAAACAACAAGCATCTTTACAAGCAACAGTAACTAAAGCCTTAGCCGCTAGGTCCCTGAAAATAGGTCCTCCTACTATTTTGATTCAGCCTTAGCAGGCTAAAGGGAGCAAGAAATTATAAGAGTTTAGAAGAGAATGCTAAAATAAACTTGGTAAAGACTTCCCTAAACTTAGACTAAATTGTCTAAGCCTTTTCATCACTTAGGATAAAGGTCTTGTATTTTCTTGCCTCCCCCTGTCAGGTAAGCTAGCGCCAGGGGCTCTGTAAGGTTATCGATTTTTAGGCTCGATAGCGCTGAAAGGTATTGAGCCCTGAACGTTCTAAGGGTCTACTAATAACGCCTAAAAACACTAAAAATCCACTTGGAAATGTCACGATGAGAGAAAGCGATGTGGCTTATTCCGCTTTGTCTCTTTACTACCGAGAACTTAGTGGGAAGACTGCAGTAGCTGTGTGCTAGTTACCGGCTGAACTATGAAGCTATTGAGAAATATCTGAGCGGTCTTTGCCGTAGCTAAATGAGTTTATGCCTTGTAGTTTTGATAATGGCCTTATGATACTGACTACTATCCCAATTCCCTATGATCTTGACATTTTGTCTGTCCCTCTTTTGCGCTTATTTAGTCACTTATTTACGATGCGCTCTATCCTTGCATTAACGGCCCTCGCCGCCGTTGACCTCGTCGCCGGAAGCGCCTGTAAACCCAAGTCTAGCACTACGATCCTGTCGCTTATTTCTTCCTCTACTGACGCCACCAGCTCGTCGACCGCTACAACAGTCGTTACCCTCTCTAAAGTCCGCAACTTGGCCACTAATGGAAACATGGCTGAGATCGATCCTAACAACCCTCTCTCTGTTCCCGACTGGGAGGTTGACGGCGATGCTCGTATCGTCGGAGGCACTGGACGGGAAGAGCCTGGAAGCACTGAACGAGGTTGCGCTGCTATGAGTGCTTCAAATACCGGCGATGGAAAACGTGCTTTGGGTATCTCTGTTAGTATATCGCAGAGCATGTCCAACCTCAATCTCGCCACGCCTTATACCATTCGCTTTTACTACCTCGTCGTTACATCGCCTGCAGCCATCAATCTGTGCCAATTGACTGGTTTCCTTGGCGGTTCCGTCTTCTATCAAAACTGGGTCTTCAACAGTGGTACAGCCGTGTCTTGGAACGAGGTCCTCCAAGCTGTCACTCCCTCGCAGGTCAACGCACCTCTCCGCATTGCCATGAACTGTCTTATGGGTGGTGGAGCGACTGTTCTTGTGGACTCTGTCTTCATCTCGAACGCTGTCACGCCACAGAACATCAACAACTTTGCTGTGAATTTCGGTAACACTGGTACTGGTGCCAATCCTCCTCTTGATCCTCCTGTGGTTGGTCCCCAGACAACCAGCAGCTCTTCTAAGCAGGAGATTACGTCGACTACTCAAAGGCTAGAGACTACAAGCGTCCCCCAAGATCAAGAAACCACGTCGGCTGCCCAAGAGAAAGGAACTACATCTTCCTCTCAGAAGCTATAAATTACGTCTGCTACTCAAAAGGAAGAGACTACATCGGCTACTCAACAGTTCGAGACTACTTCTATCCCCCAAGACCAAGAGACTACCTCTGTTCCTCAATTGCCGGAGACCACATCTGATACCGAAAAGCAAGAGACTGCGTCCGCCGCCCCAGTGCAACATACTGAGACCGAAACAACTGGTCAGCAGAACCAGGTAACTTCAACCCAGCCTGCTTCACAACAGACCTCAACTGGGAAGCCCGATGTCGAGACTACCAGCAAGCCTCCTTCGGACTTTCAGTCCTCAACTGTCTCTGTAGTAGGTACAACCAGCACGGCACCCGAGCAGCCTTTCTGCTCAAAGGCTCTCAACGGAGGCTGCTGGTGGAAGCGCCCTGATAATGGCGAAGACATGGTCAACTGCGCCAGCAGAGGTTCTTGGCCTGGATCCACTGGCCAAGGCCATCTTGTTCCTCGTCCGGATAACTACCCTCTTCCTTTGAGCCAGCTTTGGTGTTTGGGTTGGTGCTCCCTCTCACCTGGCTGCAAATCCGTTGCGTTCATCCCCGAGGATCGCAGTTGTCGCTTCTCGGAGCATCAAGTGCAGGATGCTGACTTTGTTCCTGGTCCTGACCCAAATCTCGACACCGAGGGCGTGTTTTACTGGCATGATCTTTCTTGCTTCAACTGCCCTTGTAACGATGAGCCCTCTCCTACCACTGCTGCATCAACCACTCAGTCTGCTGAACCTACTGGTCTTGTCAAGTTACCCGCTGCGTCAACTTGCCCCAAGTCCCTCGAGAATGGATGCCGATGGAACGAGAGGTCCAATGGCGGTGGTCTCGTCACTTGTCAGTATCGTGGTAGATGGCCGGGAAGTGATGGCGCTGGTTTTGCTGTCGAGCAACCGCGTGACTATCCTACGGCCTGGAGTCAAATGTGGTGTGTTGCCTGGTGTTCGCTCTACCCCGGTTGCAAGTCCGCAGCTTGGATGCCAAATGACCGATCATGCCGTTTCTCCACCCATTCACTCTCTGACGCTGATTTTGAGATGGCCGCTGATCCTAACACGGATTCTGTCGAGGATGGCATCTACTATTGGCATAGCCTCGACTGTATGAGCTGCCCTTGTCACGATGATTTTACCACCTCTTTACTCCCTGCAGAATCCACCACTCTCGTCCGCACTGTGACACCGAAGCCCAACACCCCAACAACTGTCACGGCTACTACCAAGGCTGTCACTGGAACCCCAACACCTGGCCCCGTAGAGCAACCCTGTGAATGGGAAAACGGCCAAGGTATCTGCTATAGGCCCTTCGAGAAGGAGCAAGGACCCTGCGGTGGAACACTCATGATCGTCAACCCGTCACAGTACACGAAACTACCCCTTAACTGGAAGCCACAAATCACAGAGCCTGTCCAGTGTGCGATCATGTGCCATACCAACCCCGATTGCTACGCGTGGGGCTTTGAATGGAGCAGCAACATGAACTGCGTTCTTTCTCTCGGGCGGACTGAAGTTACTCAACTGGAGGTTGTCTCTTCAGGACCTCAGTATCGCTGGTACTCTCATACGTGCTGGGAGTGCAGGGATTGTGTTACTCGGTGGAACTGGTCTTGGGATTCTCTACCTGCTGGAAACTAAAAGCGTAGACTATAGGCACGCAAGCAAAAGACGCTACTTCAACTTCTAATATTAATACATTGAATTGCTCACCGTAGTGCTGTCATCAAAAGGTGTCCTAAACCTTGTCATAGATTATTGAAATAAACTCAGTAAAAGATATACCATGTTTAGGTAAGTTTATCTAAGTCTCGTTCTGCTTTAGCATTAAGATCTTCAAGTTTCTCTTTCCTCCCCTAGAGAGACTCTTACATCTTAAACTTTGACTGCTGAATCACTGTAGGTAGTGTACAGGGATGAAGGGAGGATTTAGCCTCCATACAACGGCAGAGAACATACAGCAGGGAAACAACCTTCGTCCCTTTCTGATGCTCAACATTTGGCTTTCGACAGTAATTCAGGTCTCATCACGGTTGAGAATGCCTTCTATCACGCAGTCTGAATAACGTGGCTGGCAATTCACTAACTAGGATCTGCGTGGTGATCAAGAGCTCTGGCCACAGGTATCAACTGCAAGCAACATATCTGTAACTCATTCACAGTGATTCCACAAGTATATAAACCGCACAAGGGCCTCTTCAGTAGAGACCAGCATTCCCAATCAAAAAGCCTTTGACTTTTGAACTCTACGACACTACCGACTCTTTTCTTTATATTGCAAACACAATGGCTTTCTCGACCACCGCCAAAAAGGTACTTAAGCCAGCTCCTCCAGCAGAAAAGAAACCTGGTTCTGCGGCGAGCAATAAAAATACCACGTCCACTACTACGACCAGTAAGAAAGATGATAATGCGAAGGTGCCAGGGATGCAATGCCCCTGTAAGTGCGGATGTGATGAGTTGAACATCACATTCAAAACCCATAAAAAGCACTGAGTACGCAAAGAGGTGCTTGGTGACCGCAACGTTGGACGTTAGGTAGCTCAGACAGATAATACAAGCAAGGCATCTCTTGAAAATGCAAGGTTTTACCTAAAGCTTCTGTCTTAACACTGAATCATAGAACCCATTACGTATTGTTTGTAACTTGCTTGGACACCAGCCGGAATTAAGGTTGACTCTGATTGTGACCCTTGTATATCTGAAACACAGCAACCTGGCGTTCTGGATAGCAAGATTGATATGGTAGTTTGCGAGGATCTGTTCAACGAACTGGCTGCATTGTTGTAGCCCTTGATTCACTTCAACCCGGCATCTAGCTTCGGGCGCTGGGCTAAAGTCAAGTTTTGCACCAATTTCCTGGTAGAGAAATCCTTCTGGGTTCGTGTGTCAGTCTCATCAATTGCTCATTTTTGCACTTACTCACTTCTGCTGTATCTCTGATTCACAGCTTCATGAAAGATATAAATACCTTTCAACTATGCTATCTTTTCTTTAACTTCTTCTCATTACAATTACAAACATTCTATAAACTTTCAACACATACCTAACTAACAAAATGACTTCCTCAACTACAACCCCAGCCTCTAAGGCGACCAAGAAGAGCGACAAGAAAAGTGATGTTTCTGCCACCAAGCCAGAGACTGCAACCAAGGCTACAGTCCCTGCGCGGGATACTAAGAGGCAGAGGAAAGAGGGCTCAGCCAATCCAATCTCGACCTTTGCTGCTGGGGTATGTTATTGTCGATGTGGCTGCTCGTCGCCAATGATTGAATATGGCAGATGCGAGACATGTGTGGCCTACTGCGAGATTGGATCCTAGGAAGCTGTATTATAGCACATAGGAAGGAGAGTAATATAAGAGTTTAGATCCTGAACTTACTCATAAAGCCTAATTGGAATTGACTGTATGCTGATTTGCTAGTAGACTCATTGCCTCGGTTTACATCTGGCTGTATGCAAATCGTGACTGGTAAAAAAAGTAACTGCTGCATTGGGTACCAAGAAACGAGTAAAAAGAAAAATGTCGACCACGCCAGGAGTCGAACCTGGAATCTCTAGAGATTTCTCGATTTGCTCGAAAGCCGAAATCTAGCGCCTTAGCCATTAGGCCACGCGGCCCGATTGTTATATGACGATGGCCTTACTCTGGGGACCCATACCCTCCGACATTGCGAAAATTCGACGCCCGTTGAAGAAATTTCTGTCTTTCCACTAAACGTTCTATCGAGTATACATTTAGTTGTAGTACGGAAGGATGATATGGGCATTGGCGATGTGAGGGGCTCTACAGCAGGTCCCTTCTAATCTCGACTGCCAATATACGTAAGCAGGATACCGATACTCTAAGGCTTCAGTGCAGCTTCAAAATCGTTCAGAAACTTCCACAACGTCTTCTCCTTCCATCCCTTTTTCTTCCAATCATTCGCTTGCTTTGGAAACAGATCGATAACACCAAACATAGTTGTATCATGGGCAAACACGAAGAAGATATTATCCTGAGCATCTGCTGTCTGTGCCTCTTTGATCGTCTTTATCGCTTGTTCCTTGTCAACCCCAATCGCTGGGTCAAAGAATGTTTCCCCAGTGGCCCTCCCACGCTCGACATTCATGTCATCGAAAGCACTGCCAGGACATTGGGAGAGATGAAGACGGAGAGAATCCGAGAGCGATAGATGCTCCGAGAGATTTGATGGGTATGGTAGGTAGTGGGATGGACGTAGCTCGCCTCCGTGATGGCATAAATCACCGCCCATGAAGACGAACGTATCGGGACCGGTAGTTGTACGAGCAAGACCTGCTAAATGGCCAATGTCATGGCCTGGCGTGTCAAGAAGATAGAATGAGCCATCACCAAAGAAGTCAAAGGCTCGAAATGGGCCAATTTGAAGAGACTTGTGCTCAAAGTCGATCTCTCTCAGCTTTCTACCCCTGCGAGCCTGTCAGTTACTTTGGGGAGAAGATCGCGATGGTGATACCCACTCAAAATCTGCTTCACGCACGGGAGAGTCTGGGTCAGCGGGGTACCCGGGTAAAAAAGCTTTCTTAAATCCCGGTCCAACGATGAGATCTGTTGACCCAGGAAAGGCGGTGATATCTCCGATATGGTCAAAATGGTGATGACTGGGCAAACATCAGTAACTGACTCACAACGCGGATGATCAGCCCTACGAACCTCCATATCACACTATCAATCTCCGACGGCTGCACGTTATTCTCAACAAGAATATCTGCAACATTCTTCGAAACATGCACGTCCCAATTCGAGTTTCTTCTTATGGTATCAGCGTACTTTGGCGAGAAATTCTTCAACGGCTCCTTCGGAACGCCCAGATCAAAGAGTGCTTTCTTCCCTGAAGGACTTTCAACAAGAAATGACCAGGTTGTCAGTGTTGGCATCGTTTCGAGTCCTTTCATCGGCGGTTTCATAAGATAAGTGAGCGGCATGCCCGACAGTCTCAGGCTGGAGTCGATGATGCTGACTTTGGCGGCTTTGCCGTCTGGCACGTCAAATCGCGGTCGTTCAGCCATTCTTAAGAATTGATTCGACAAGCGAAGTTTGGTGTAGCTTTCAAGGTTGCTGATGAGAGTGTATTGCGATGGGCTTTATACTAGCGGTCGGATGACGGGTAATAAGGTTATAGCGGGAGACACTGCTTATAAATTGCGACGTCATAGGCGGCTTACTCAGGCGGGATGAGTTTTGAGCCATTGTCCGCCTTGGTAGCCAACCTCTTCTATAAAGCGAATTCGGCATTCCTTACCGCTCTAAATAGGAAAATATGGTTGCCGTGCGAGTTTCGCGTGGTGGTTTCGCAGACTCTGCAGCATTGCATCTCAATTGGCTCAACTGCCGATATCCACCTGCAGACCCGATTCTCAATCATGTGCCACTACATGTCAACTCGACTTAACATGTCAGCGGGGATGTCATCGCTTGACAAGTAAGCTCATCGCCAAGAATTGCTATCATAGGTTCAAAAAGCTCAGCTTTTGCGGCTGAAGGGTTAAATGAAAGAAATAACCCAAAACAGCAAGCATGTCCTCCCCAAAATCTCACCAACTCCACAACAGTTGTGACCTCAAGACGCACTCTGCGGCTAAACGAAAAATATTGAAGATTTGGTAATGTTGAGTCAGAGGGGCACAGCGCTTTATGCTATATATGCTTAAAGTTAGGGCGTCGCTGACATGCAGGACACCCCCTTGACCATGTCATGTGCAGTTCAGCCCTACGCTCTTGAACGTGGGTATTTAGAGCCTGACAGAGCTTTTATTCACTCATGCCGTCTCTCCGTGTACCAAATGCCTCCCGCAACTAGTTACCATGGATGACTTGAAGCGCATACTGCTGTTTACTAATAGTGACCTCGGTCAAGCCAACGTAGTCCTCGCTACAGCTCACGAACTCGGTCTGGCCTGCCAAGATGTCGAAATCCATATCGCTTCGTTCGACGATCTGAGAAGCGGAGTGGGTGATGCCTCGAGATTCATGCAATTAACCGCCGCTCAACAGGAGAAGAAAGTACCTCGGCCCTTTGTGTTTCAGGAGATCAAAGGAACAAGCTGGGGACCGGCTACCAAGCGTCCGGAAACAGCGATTTTCGAAACGCTCGAGCTGATTCCAGGACTTGTGAACTCAGCCAAAGGCGTCGCTATTCTCCCGGCGGTCATGATCCCCTGGAGTCCGAGGGAGTTTCTCGATATTTACCAGGAGACCGAACGTGTATTCGATGAGGTCGAGCCTGATCTGACAATCGTAGAGCCGCTGTTCACTCAAGGCTTGACCTTTTGCCACCACCGAGGTGTCAGGTGGATGGCCCTCTCGCCAAATACGATAAAAGAGTTCGCCGTTCCAGTGCAGCCAAAACTAGCTGCTCTGTGGAAGTACCCGATGTAAGTAGTATTTATAACTACACAAGGAACAAGTTGGCTGACCCAGTAGTGCTTGCTCGGCCTTACCTTATCCTATACCATGGAGCCTCATCCCCTGGAACATATACTTTGGCTTTGTGGCTGGCTACACTCTTCTCACAGATACACGACTGAAAAAAACGACAGAGATTCTTAGGCGCGAGATAGACCCTTCCATCTTGCTCATAACGATGATGGAACTCGGTGTTCTGAAGCCAGCGCCGCCAAATTTACCTATCCTAGTGGCTAGTAGTCCTGATATAGACTACCCATTCAGCGTCATACCTCCACAACTGACATGCTGCGGTCCCATCATACGAGCTGTTCCACCTATCAAGGAAATCGATGCTGGTCTAGCTGAATGGCTTAGCCAAGGTCCAACGATATATGTCAATCTGGGCACGCATCACAAATCAACACCCGCTGAAGCTCATGAAATGTCCAAAGCCTTGAGAAAGGTTCTCGAATACGCTGATACCCTGCATTCCGCGGGGAAGCCTGTTCAGATTCTGTGGAAGCTAGGACGTGTACCTGACGAAGAAGGCAATGCTCCAAAGAGAAACTCTTATACCGGCGAATGGGCTCTAGTGACCGATGAGCTACAAGCTTACATAAAACCAGACAGAGTCCGTATCACGGATTGGCTTGTCGCTGAGCCAAAATCGGTCCTCGAATCGCAGAACATAATTTGTTCTGTGAGTCACGGGGGAGCAAACTCTTTCTATGAAGCGCTATGGTGAGTTCATTCTCTAAAATGTACGCAACGTCTAACAATATCGCAAGTTCTGGCATACCTCAAGCGCTTCTACCTGCTTGGACAGACTGTTACGATTTCGCGAACCGTGTTGAGCTACTTGGTATCGGACGTTGGGCGAATAAGGAAGCAAAGGCTCGATGGAAAGAGGACGAGCTCGCTGGCGCGTTGTTGGAGATTCTGTTTGGCCCGGAGTCCGCGGGGATGCGAAAGAGGGCAGAGGAGGTTGCGAGTCGCCATCCGGAGTGGAAGGGTCGGCAAATGGCTGCTCAAGAGATTTTGAGCTACTTGAAGAGGCTGAAATAATAAGAAAATGGGAGAACTAGGATTAGTGGTATGCTCGACAAGGTTCACAGATAAAGGCTGAAGCTATACTGATGACAGTATGAGGTCAGAGATTATGCATTATATAAACACTCAAGTTCAATTTCGCATAAATGAAGCGATTACCTCGATAACATAACAACTATGCGGCTCAAGTCACGGCAAAGTCTATGGATGTTAATAATAGATCATCACGTTTCGATAAAATCGGGTGGTGCTGTATTGATCCCCGCAAAATGTAACATGACGTTCTAGCGAAGGATTGAAGGATCGGCAACCTCGGCACGTTGTAGTGAGGAGAAAGACTAACTTAGAGAAGATCCGAGGCGCGTCTCACTCACCTCAACTTAATTTTAAACTCCCTAAAGTCATCAAAACCATCGTCAAGTTCATCAAAATCACCATTAAATTCATCACCTCAACATGGCAGATGAGGTCGAACCCAAGAGGCTGAGCCAACCATTCTCAATCCCAGACCCAACCAGCTTCTCCAACTTCCAGCGCGACATCTACCAATCCTTCCGTCCTCCTCTCTTCTCAACAAACCCCACAGAATGGGAATCCCTAGCCAAGGAAAAGATCCCCGCCACCAACTTTGGCTACGTCTACGGTTCAGCCAGCAGCGCTGCTACCGCCAAAGCCAACAGTGAAGCCTTCAGTCGGTATCGTCTTAAGCCGCGCTTTCTCGTTGACGTCACCACGCGCGATGTCGGCGTTGAGCTTTTCGGGACCAAGTACAAGAGTCCCCTGCTCGTAGCGCCTATCGGCGTGCAGAGTATCTTGCATCCTGATGCTGAGGAAGCGACGGCGAGGGCGTGTCATAATGTCGGTATGCCGATGATTCTATCGACTGCTGCGACGCGCACGATTGAGGAAGTCGCTGCGGCGAATGCAGACGGTGACCGATGGTATCAGCTCTACTGGCCGAAGCCGCAGTTTGAAGAAGTCACAGCTAGTCTTCTCGCGCGCGCCAAAGCTTCGGGCTACAAGGTCCTTGTCGTCACGCTTGATACCTTCTCGCTTGGCTGGAGACCCACAGACCTTGACACGTCGTATTTGCCGTTCATCTGGGGCCAGGGCTGTCAGATTGGCTTTTCGGATCCTGTTTTCAACAGGCTGTTTGATGAGATGCAGAAGAATGATTCGCGGAGTATTGCAGAGAAACTTTCGGAGCTTTGGACGATTATGAGAAGACCTGGGACGGTTTATGGCGCTGCGAGGGTTCTGGCCAATGCAAAGACTCTGATCAAGTCGAAAGCCTGGATTGATGTGATCAACTCCGGTACATACCGTTCGTGGAACGACCTCATGATATTGAAAGATCTCTGGGACGGACCAATTGTTCTCAAGGGAATTCAGACCGTCGAGGACGCCCATCTCGCCATCGAGCACGGCATCGACGGCATCATCGTGTCCAACCACGGCGGCCGCCAACTCGACGGCGCCATAGCGTCACTGGATGCACTAGCCGATATTGCTGCTGACAAGAAGGTCAAAGACTCAAATTTGACTATCATGTTTGACAGCGGTGTTCGAACAGGTTCAGATGTGCTGAAGGCACTGGCCCTCGGTGCAAAGGCAGTCTGCATTGGAAGACCGTATGCGTATGGCCTTGCCGCGGGTGGACAAGAGGGCGTTGAGCATGTTTTAAAGTGTCTGTTGGCGGATATGGATAATATGCTTGCCAATGCTGGGAAGAAGAGTGTGAGGGATTTGAGTAGGGATGATCTTCAGATTTTGCCGCTATCCAAGATTTGAATGCTTATAACTAAGTTCTAACTAACCATTCCTATTTATTCCAATCCATGAAATGCCCAAAAGTCCTCCAGAATCTACTAAAAAATACATCATCAAGATGATGAGAAGAAAGAGAAACTACCCTCTAGCGACTCGCAGAACCCATTGATCCAAGCTTACTTGGAGCAAGGCTTGCCATCGGTGTTACCGCAATCGTTTGTATCAGTGCACTTGGATCCACAGCCATAGGAAATGAAGTCCGAAGGCGTAGTCTGCTCCCAATCATCCATGCACTGGGTCTCATCTCCATTACCCCAGTTACATCTCTGTCGACGATATCCCTTCTGTCTCATGACCTCCTGCTGGGTCCAAACAGCATGACAAGCGCCATCATCCCAAGTACAAGCCGTAAGATCCTGAGCCTGAACACACTTCGACTCAGTATCCGTAGTCGTGAAGTCAAGACCAAGGCTGAAACCCTCAATCTCAGCACCGACGCTGACACTGACGCTTTCGGATCGTTCCTGGCAGACCTCGTTACCCACGAGCTTGGTGGCAGTGCAGACTTGGGTGCCGGTGCAGTAGATATTGCCGGAGGCTTTCTGCCATGGGGTGTATTCCTTTGAGGTCTCGAGAACGAAGTAGTCGTACCAGCATTTGCGGACTTTGGGGAATTTGTAGGGATGAGTGGTTCGGTCGGAAGTCACGTAGGTTCCTGAGCCGTCGGTGTAGGGACCTTCGTAGGTCCTGGAAGTGTCGTCGCAGACGGGGAAACTATCACGCTTGGCAAGAGCTTGGCTGGGAGCAGTTGGGCCGGCTTGGGCGATGGCCAGGAGAAGGGAGGAGGAGAGAAGTGTTTTAACGAGCATAGTGAATGAATTTGATGAACGGTCTTGAGAGACTGAAAGGTTGAGTGAGTGAATGAATGAATGCAGTTGATGTTGAGATTGATTTTGAGATCGAACGGTGCTCGGCTCTGGTCTTTATACTCATTATTCGGCAGTTGATTTCCCTCCTGATCCGCTCAGCTATCCTATAGAGTGAACATCACCCCATAAGCTGCCAAGGACTCAGGATCGCCAAAGCTGAGAAGGATATGTCACGATGCAAGACGAGACGAAACATGATCATGCATCTTCCCGGTTCGCCAAGTCTAGCAATGTCCACATCAACAGCCAGTAAGCAGCCGCGAGCAGTGAAGACGAAATTAATAGTAAGCGGTATGATCTCAAAGGCTTGAGCTGAAACATCCAGCCTTAACCTAGAATTAACATATAGTTATACAAGTGGTTGCCGACCAATCTCGTAAAACTTCGAATGTAAATCGCTGGTTATCAATGTCCTACATATCTCCTTGCATATGAAGAATAAGCCGTTAGCTTGTATAAGGAGAAGAATTCTACGAATTTGTTAGCAATAGTTTACACTATAACATTCTGGAAGGCTTTTCCTGAAGCCTTGGCCCCCATACTTAGCAGCTTACTCTCGGGACATCGGGCTCCACCTGTTTAATTGCAGATAAGCGGCGACCACAGCTGCCAAGTAACGATCTGCCGATTTATCCAAGTACCGCTCACTGTTACAGAAAGATTCCTCCTTGTCGGCAGTCATCGGCCATAGCGTTAGGAAGCGGCTGTAACCCCAATAACGGACCATCGCTTCACACCTCCTTTTTAGATCCGTGTAGAAAGATAGTAGACGGGGTGAAGTACCATAAGAGTAGGCTGAAGTCAAGATGGGCCTGGTATGCTGTAAAGCGCTGTGCTTGTGATAACACCAGTTGCGGTCTTCATGCTTAGTGCATGCATTATGAATGGTATATTAACCGCAGGACTGTGGCAACTTATTTAACAACGATGAATGGACTTCTCCCGAGTCTGGTTCACTTGGCGAGGAGATCTCTTTAGTAATCTCTCCGGAATTGTCTATTCCTACATCCTCACCAGAAACAACCTTATCGCATGGAGTTCAGGGTATGTTCTCACACCAAAACTGGAACCCTGCACTATCGTTACAGGCCTCCAGATCGGAATTTGCCACCGGTAACTTGTAGACTCCATATCTCAGTAGCAGAACGTACCTATCAAGTTTAACCGTATTGGCCGAACTATGTTGGTTGAAAGTAGTATCTTATCCTTATCGCACCGCGTGTTCTGTAGCGATGGTTTAAGTATTATTGTATGATGTATAAGCCAGTGGGAATGCAGCTGAGGCCTGTGGCTTAAAGCTTGGATCAGCATAGAGGGCTCAGAAGTCACGGTTGACTCGATTCGAACCGTGTCGTGTAATTGCCACTCATCTTGGCACATGTATGCCGTCTCCTTTGACTTTGTTCACTTGGAAGCTTGCTTGGCCAGAGACCGACAGATGCGCTGTAATATACCACTTAGAGTTGACTTTCTGGAACTCTGTCGCAAGAACTAACTTGAACCTGCAATATTGACCTCACAAATCTAAGATTTAGGTTATCTAGACTTTTCATTATCGCGATTAAATAATGTGATGTCGTAAAATAGAAATTATCAGAGTTATACACTGCGGTGACAGAATAGCGTTCAGTGTCACGAAGGAATATAAATTCCACGATTGCCAGCTACCCCGAAGGACGAAAACTCTCGTCATAAAAAAGTCGATCGTTTCAATTTCTCATCAAGCATGGAACCTAAACCCATCGAAGCGTTCGGCGCATCTCTGCAGGGGTATGTTCTGGTTCTGTCTTTCATCCTATTGACAGGCTTACTAACACGCCTAGATACTACAACAACAAATGCCTTTCAGACGTCGTGATTAGATGCGGCGACCAGGAATTTTCAGTCCACAGCCTTGTCCTTTTTTGTCACTCCGACTACTTCAAAAGGCAGCTGACTGGGCCGTGGAAGGTAAGTCCTCCCATACCTACTGGCAACACAAGCTGATCAAATGAAGGAGAGTGAGGACAAAACCATCGAAATTAAAGACTTTGATGCAAATATTGTGGAGGCTATGCTTCGTTTTGTTTACTTTTTCGACTACGACGTCCCCCCCAATGCGCGCACTATGATCTTCCACGCTCAGGTCTACCAGATTGGCGACAAATACGGCATCGAAACACTCAAGAAGCATGCTATAAATAAATTCGAACGTGTCGTTAAAGAAGCCGAAGTTGACGCTGGGTTTGCAAGTACCTTGGCCGACACGATCTCCATTGTATATAGCACCACGCCATCAGGAGACCGAGGCCTCAGAGACATCGTTGTGCAGAGCTCGTGCACACACTTTGAGTATATCACATCCGAGGCATCATTCAAGGAGGTCCTGGCGATGGATGGAGATTTCTCAGCCGACCTTGTCAGTCTGATATACGAGACCTGGGGAAAGTACTGCTATTGCAAATGTCAATTGTGCAAGGCTACTTTCAAATTGAGGATAGATTCACCTGGCGATCAAGTCTTAGACTATCAAGAACCAACGCCGATCTTCTGTCCCATCTGTGGTTCTCAACCGATACTGGCGGATGAGAAACCCAATTGGCTTTGCTTTTATATGGGAAATGGTGAGCTTGACCAAGGGGACGGAAGGGATGCCCAGCGGATGTGGGATAAGTTCGATGAATTATGGGCGAGTCGTTGGGACGCATAAGGCTGCGCAGTTGATTATACACGGGATGAGCAACATATGGGACGATGTGTAGATATGGTGATTACAAAACGCGGTTTTCATAAACCTGGGCGTGTCCCAGATGGGCGTCGTGGTAGCACAGAGGATCATTTTGTTTTTGCTAGCGGGCTTACCTGACACTTTATACGTACATTTCCTAGCACCAATAGGTCATACTACTCAGACAAAGTATAGTTTGTTTACTCTCAAATGAATGAGATCATTTTTCACCTGGAATATCCAGTTGTTCAAAGACCGCGCAGCAACCTCTATGGATGACGGCGGCCTATAAGGTTAAGCTTTAGGCTGCGAACACAGATCATTCATTCACATAAAATATCCAGTTATTCAGAGACCCCGCAGCAGCCTCAACATGTGGCTGAAGTTTCTTCGGGGGCTTTACCATTATGCCACGACATAAGAAAGCGAACCCCTCCGTTGCCCCCTCCCCGCGCTTCCTCATCTTCTTTTCCTTGGAGACGCACACCATCCATTCCGCCCTGCGAACATTAGACTCTACTCTCCCCTGGCACAGAGATGGGTTCACAAGAGTTTGGTGACTCTTTGAAAAAGTATGTTCCCATCTCACCACTCATATGGACCTGTTGCTGACAGAACAGGTACTTCAACAATGCAAGCCTTTCAGACACCGTCATCAAATGCGGAGGTCTGGAATTCGCAGTCCACAGTCTCATTCTCTTTTGCCACTCTGAGTATTTCAGAAAGCAGCTCGATGGACCATGGAAGGTTTGGGAAGCATCCTTCCCAACAATAATTAACCATGACTGACAACCTACAGGAGAGTTCTGAGCGAGTGATAGAAATCATGGATTTCGACCCCGCTGTTGTCAGGGCGATGACATATTTCTTCTACTATTTCGATTACGAGTCCCCAGCTGATTCATCAGCCATGATATTCCATGCCAAGGTCTATCAAATCGCTGATAAATATGACATTCAGGCGCTGAAAAGACTTGCTGCCAGGGAGTACCATTACAGCATTGAAGAGGGATGGGAGATGGATAGCTTTCCAAACGCAGTCGAACTGGCGTACACGACAACGCCACCGGGGGATCAAGGATTACGCAAAATCGCCGTGGAAGTCGCTATAAAAAGGATTGGAACCTTGATGAGTCAGGACGCGTTCTGCGAAATGCTGAGTGCTAATGCCGATATCGCTGCCGACATTATCCGCCACTTGCATCGGAAAGCAGAAAGGTCTCAGGAGGAATTCAAAAGCTTTCAGGAGGAATTCAGTTGCTTTCAGAAGGAAAGGCGCTTGGCAGAAATTAGATATTCTCAGACACAACCTCCGAGACTAACTCTTGGAAGGTTTTAGCAAATTTAATCTTGCATTGTCCCATGAATCTCTGAGATTCCCATTGTGACCGCGTCTTTCAGGAATCAACTTGATACTGTGCTTCTGACCTAGTATCCACTAACACCAACCCTGAAAAGCGAAGGGTCACTCTCAATCTTCTTCCGAAGGGGTCCATTCTTGAGTTCATCGACATCCCACTTCGCCCAAATAAACCTCCCGTGGAGAAACTCGGCTTCTTCAGACGCTGCCCAAACAGCAAAGTCGCCGGGCAATTTGACTGCTCCTTAGTCAGTATGGTTTTATGTCATCAGAATTAATACATACTATCATCCCACTTGAAACTGTTCTCATCGGTGAACCGTTCGAACGACTCAGTATAGTGAAGTCCCGGCTCGAAACTAATAACCTGCATCTCGCTGGAAGGTACAGTCATGGCGATGTGCTGCATCATCATTGTCCCGGCACTCTTGGTGATTGAGTAAAGAGGAATGGGAATAGAGAGCTGGGTGAGATGAATTGCAATGCTGGATAAGTTGAGAAGAACCTGGAAAACGTAAGACTGTGCCACGACATTTGCCATGGGGGCTTGTAAGCTTACCAGTTTTCGTGAAGGGTCGATTTCACGTTGCTTATGAAACAGACTAGTCCACAGATACGGAGCAATAAGGTTCACCCCAAGCCCATCCTTGAAGGTCTCATATCCAAGTCCAAGAATAGTGTTGGGCAGCCACATTTTCGCAGCGCTCAAAACGAGAACATCCACGAAGACACCATCTTCAGCCAGTTTCTTCCAGAACTCTCGCGTGTCATTCTCATCAGCAAAGTCATTGTTGATCGGGATGACCTCAACATTAGGGTACTTCGTCTTGATTCTCTCAGCAGCTTTGTCCAGGGTATCCTGACGACGGCCGGTGATGATGAGACGAGACGCAGAAGCGGCGGCAAAGGACTCGGCGATACTAAAGCCAATTCCAGTGGAGGCTCCAGCAACGAGAACAGTATGGCCGGCTTGAGAGAGTTCGGGACGAGTTGGTGAGATTGCTTCGTATGATTCGCGGTGGACTTTGGTTATGAGATTACTGCCGTTGGTAGGTGCCTCGACATTCTCCCAGGGGTTTTCCTCGGGTGTCGTCTCTGCTGCGGAAGGCATATTAGAAAGCTGCTGCCAGGTACTGGATATTGAAAGTAAGTGGATTGATGATGAGATCTGGATTGAAAGCTTACGGAAATTGGATACTCCTCCATTATATACAAACATTTGACCCCTTCAATGTGTCGCGACAAGGAGTATAACATAATCTCAACGTGTCGGATGTCTGCGGGTGAATCGATCGAAGCCCGCCAGAAACCCGCATGGTGCCCTGACTGCGCTAAAATGCCAGGCTCTGCATACTGAGCGATAAGCTTGCCTGAGAAGACTTTCCGCCAAGCACCCGCAAAATCTCCGCATGGCTGCTGACAAAGGGCGCTAACGGTAACCCGACCTCTCTAAACCCCCCGCAGGGAATTCGAGAAACCCGCTATCTTCCCGCATCAACATAATCACAATGGGTTCTGCGACAAAGCTCAAAGCGTGTTACGCGTGTACGAACGGGAAGCGGAAATGCGACAAAGCTCAACCAATCTGCGGTCGGTGTAATGATCGAGACGTTGAATGCCGATATCCTCCTACGAAGCGGAAGAGATTGCACTCGTCAGCGCCAGGAGCGGAAAATGGCGGAGAGAGTCCAGGCAGACTCAGTGTTGGACCACCGAGCCTGATGCAAATACCTTTCTCCACACCAAACAATGGCTTGATTGACCTGAATCAGTGGGCGGCGAGTTTGAGCAATTGGGACGCTCTCCCTGCCGCTGAGGTACCGCACGACTCGCCCGTGACGAGCAGTGAGACAATCTCAAGCCAGAAGGATCCTGTCGACTTCTTCCTCAGACCGGATGCATGGGCCATTCGACACATCCCTTTCACGACACCATCTTTCCCAAACTCTGTTTGCATGAACTACGTTCACGGCATCCATGAGTTCTTCACCGAATGGGTTACCAACTCTCACAGCCCGTTCATACACAACCAGCTCTACGCCGATGCTGGGCTACCCCCATCAATACAGGATGCGTTCACCTGCATCATCCTGCATAACTCGAAAACACCCGCGAACGAGACTGTGATTGATGAATTACTGGTGTCGAAAGCATCGGCGTTACTAAAAACATATTGCCCGGACCTCGCCGGTCCCGAAGTAACGCTTAACATTCGTGAGCAACTCGCTCGAACCCAAGCATTATTCGTCCATCTAGTGCTAGCGCTGTTCTCCCCTTCTATTAGCGCACGTGCGAGCGCGGAACAGCAGATACAGACCCTTCTCTCATGGACGCGTCAACTCTGGGAAGCCGCTCTCCGTGATCCGGATATCGGCCTACCATGCGAGGGTGGCGAAAGCTCTGCTGCTGCTGCGTCCGCTAACGGCATTATTTTGGACTCCATCTTCGACGGTGATCCACTACCCCGAAAGTGGCGCAATTGGGTCTTGTCAGAGAGTATCCGTCGTATATGGCTATTGGCAACTTCAACCATCGGGGTATATCTCACTCTGAAACAGAAATGGGCCGAATGTCATGGCGGTATTTACTTCACAGCCCATAAGAACCTATGGGATGCAAAAAGCGGCTTTACATGGGCAGCTGCATGTCGGAAAACAGATCCACTGTTTATATGTAGCCTCGACTGCGAGGGTCTGTTTTTGAGTGCAAAGGCATCGGACGTTGATCCAATGCTCATCAATCTGTTTACGATTATGTGGGGTGTTGAAAGAGTCGAGAATTGGGTTGCAAGGACATGTGAGCCTGGAGAAATTGTGAGGGTTTGGAGGGGTACTGATCTTCCTATGGAGAAGGGAAGGATTGCTCCTTCATGAGAGGTTAGATAGCGACCAAGTTCTGACTATGCTCACTTATTCTTTGCAGAAACATCAACCGTGACGTCCATCACATTCCGCTTCGATGCAGGAGACTGGTACGACTCATCAAAGATACTCTGCAGAAACCGAAATGCCCTTGGTTTTCCGTTCTCAATCTCAGAAACATGGCTCCCCACTGTATTCCGCTCAAAGGTAATCTCCGCTCCTTTCCCACAGAGTCTATTAACCGTTGCATCAGTGAGCTCAATTAGACAAAACTGATCCTGCATAGCCTTGTACAGAAACATGGGCATTTTGGGCGTGTCTCTATGGCCCAGCTTTGCTTGCTTGTCGTAGAGATCTTGTAGAATGGAGGCTCGTAGATCTTCACCTCCACCTTTGAAGAACGCATAAATGTCTTGTCCGGAGTACTTGCCCACATTTTGAGTAAATTCGGTGTTCACTGCTGCCATGAACTCATCTTTTGTCTCTGGCACAAGACGGCTCACTAGGTAAGCCCGTTCTTTAGGGTATTGCGCTGTGATTCCTAGTAAGAGGACAATCAGAGTGCCAGCGATCGGACTCTTGTTAATCTTGTCCATTGCGGCGGCTATGTCATCCACGAGGCCGCCGACAACAGCTGCTGAGATATTGAGCTCTGGCGCGTAGGGTGGTTGCAGCTCGGCCGCTGCGAATGTAGCGATTGAGCCGCCGCTGTATCCCCATATCGCAGTGTTGAACCCTGGATTATCCCCCAAATTGAGAACATTATGAACAGCGCGCAAGGCGTCGAGGGTCGCATGGCCCGCTTGGACACTTGCGCCAAATGCAGCGTCTGGCCCGAGGTGATCCGGAGTGTTGACGATCCACCCAAAAAAGAGCAGCTCAGTGATTAGAGAAGTACTTGACTTGATACCAAGGTTCGGTTCGCTTTTCGCCATTGCTCCAGATAAAGCGAATGACGGGCTGGAGTCGACGTTGCATGTGTTGTACGCGAACTGATATGAGAGAATTGCTGCTTTTCCGGACGGAGATTGGTAAAGTGAAGTTGGGATGAAGAGCGTAGTAACAGCCCATGATGGATGACCGCGGGCGTCGGTTGAGCGATAAAGGATATGATATACAGCTCTGGAGCCTTCGACAATATCGATGAGGTTCGATGCGGAACGAATGCGGAGAACATCTCCGGGTTGTCTTGGCTCCCATCCATTGGGCGCAGAATACCATGGGTCTTTGCTTGGTGGAAGCTGATTCTCGAGAGGTGTATGGTCAGTGATGATACCGCTTCCAGACGCCTTGGCGACAGCGCATAGATCAAGTAGCCAGTCTGGAGAAGGCATTTTGCCATGGGCGATATATTGTAAGTGCAAACCCAAGGTCAGCATTTACGAAGCAAATGTCCTCAGGTCACTTGTGCCTCCTGCTGACATGCTGATAGAAACAGCGGGGATCGCCGCCATAGACAAATCAGAAACTTTGCGTCGGATAGGTCCAATTATGACAGAGAGGAAACATAAAGACAAGGAAATGTTTGCCTCTCGGGTTCTTCATTGTGAACTTTCTCAATTTAATCCATCTCGAGAGACTTGAGCCAGGCAATGTTGAAGCGAGCATACTGACGGTGGCTGCCAGAAGACCGACCATTGCAGCCCTTAGCCTTGTGCATGGAAAGGTAGCAGTGTCAGAGGAACTATCAATCTGGGTGTATTTACGGTCATTCTAAATTTATAAGATGCCAACATTTATCGGAAATCTTGTTTTCAAGGGCTTGCACTGATTGTGCCGTACAGAATTTCCCAAAAGCGTAATATCAAACGGGCCACCAAAGCGGAAATCTCCACCTGCGCTGTTTTACGTGAGACAAAATCTCACGTGTGAGATTATAGTTCTCACAACAACTACCGAAAGAGTTTCCAAGCATTATAAACCTCAGAGTTCTTCTTTCATCCGACCGGGTTTACAATCAACTTCAAAATCCAACATGACCAAGCCACAGATCATCGTGAAAATACCCCCAGCCTCCGATTCGGAGGATAAAACTCTCGTCTCAACCCTAACTGACATCGTCAACACCGCCTACAAAAGAGCCGAGTCAGATATCTTTGTCCCATCATACCAACGAACCTCCACCGCCGAAATCACCAAATTTCTAAGCAACGGCCAACTCGCGGTCGCTTACCTGCAACCGAACAACGAGCCCATTGGTTGCGTCTTCATCAAACTTATAACACCCGCGCTCGGAGAGTTCGGAATGTTGGCACTTGACCCTCAGTACCAAGGCACGGGTGTCGGACGACAACTAGCGGTATTTGCCGAAGATGAATGCAGACGAAGAGGGTGCAAGACGATGCAGCTAGAGATTCTTGTGCCGATGACGTTTCATCATGAGGGTAAGGCAAGGTTGTTGAAGTGGTATATGAGAATGGGGTATGAGCTTGTTAAGTTGGGGGATTTTGCGGATGATTATCCTGATTTGGTGAACTTGCTTGCTGGGCCGACGGAGTATAGGATTTTTGAGAAGAGTCTTGTGTAAAAATGGAACTGAGATTTGAGTGAATACAAAAAGGCTAATGAACTCATGATTGTCGTCTAACTTCTTGAAAGTCTTTCTCATGTCCGAAGGTCAAGCCGGACATGTCAATATCAGAGCCTAGGTCTTGGCATGGATATCGACATCGTCGAGAATAGCCTCATTCCTCTTCGCAGCAGCATCCCTCGCCCTCTTAAGCCGTCTCGTCGCAACATCCACTTTCCAAGTAAACGACCAAGTGATAACATTCATGATAATAGCCATACCGATAAATCCCATCGCGATTCCAAACGACGTGGTGTACCTAGGTGCGAAGCGCGAATTGAACAGTTGTGATCCGACTGCACCTCCAATCTGGCCGTAGCTATTAGCGAATGCGATAGCAAAAGCTGAACCGGTGGCTCCGTCTGTGGTTTGGACTCTCCATGGCCACATCATTGTGTACCTATCTCGTTAGCAGATATTGAAGAGGGGCTGGCTAGACTTACCAAGCGATTGAGAACCCTCCAGCTATTACAGTAGCTGCGTATACGCCACCTGTGCTTGGGAAGGTGTACAGAACAACGTAGCATGCTTCTATGATTATCATGAAGCTCAGTGGGATGAGAGGTAAAGGGAAACGACCGGTGTTGGCGACCCATCCGAATACTATGGTGAGCACGCAGGCGAAGATGGCTGGCGGGATGTTAAGCAGCTGAGCTTCGGCAATACCACTAACGAACCAATTTCAGCTTTCGCCCTGCCTCTAATTAATCTTATGGAGACTTACGTGAATCCCAAGTTCGCAATGACCGTCGGCTGATAAAAGTTCAGTCCCGTCGTTCCGATGGTATAGAAAGCCCAGCAGAGAAGAAACAGCCAGAGCTTGTGGTCTTTGAGAGTATTCCAGAACTCTTTCCAGTCAAAATCTTTCTCAGCAGCTCTAGGGGCATTGATGGGAAGTCTGGCTTGGACAAAGGCTTTCTCTTCATCGGACATCCAACGAGCTGTATCGGAGACTGTTTCCAATGTCAGCACGTAGCGTTGTGTCAGCGATATGAACTCACAGTCGGGCATGAAAATGTATGCAAAGATACCAAGAAGTATAGTGAATACTCCCTCTGTCAAGATAAGCCTAGAACTTGAGTCAGTCTAGCATGGGACATGTTGGCGGGGGTGCACACCATTTCCATCCCGACAGGCCCTGCGCATGAACACCGTTGAATGCAAAAGCAAGAACACCGCTGACTACAGCACTGAAGTTACCAAGAATAGTGACAAGAACGATGCGCGATGCCATCTCATCGGGACGGTACCAGTAGCATAATTGCAGAAGCATGCCAGGCCAGAGTCCTGCCTCGAAGAGACCAAGAAAAGCGCGGACTGTATACAAGCCAGCGGCGTTTGTTACTGCGGCGTGACAGACTAGAACGATGCCCCATGATATCTATGCACCGATCAGTCTGGTGAAATGAAGAAGAATGGGGAGACTAACCATGATTCTCGCTTGCCAAACAGATGGTTTGAGGTGCTTTACCAGCAGATTCGAGGGTGTTTCCGCCAGGATATATGGAATCTACCCAATTTATCAGTGATATTCGTGGCAAATGGATTCTGCTAAGTACATAGTATGCCATGGTGACAAAGTTGTAATCATCGGCTGAGATGTTCAACTCCGTCATGATATTCCTCGGCGTTCCGCGATCCATAATTCGAGCATTCGAGACCTACAACATTAGTCCTATACCGTCGAGGTAGTTCTTAAACTTACATTGGAAGCATCAATCGACTTGACCATGTACATGACCGAAAGCAAAGGAATGAGATGCCAATCAATTCTCCGCAATAACTTCTTCTCCTGCTGACTACTCAACTTAGTCCGCGCTCCCATAAGCCTTCCATCATATCCAACGATGTTATCGCTTAGATCATCCTCTGAAGGTCCAGACTCTCCACGGGTGACGGTATTGTAGTGTTGTTTCACCGGTGGCTCTCCGGATGAAGAGTCAGGAAGGTCATGAGTCTTTTCGTGAAAGCCTTCAGAACCGATGTGGCCTTTGGGAGAAATACTAGAAGACGTCATTTCCACGATGAACTTTTCTCAGTTTCGCAGAATCCATCAACGTGCGCCCATAAAGATATAAATCTTGGTCGCTTCTCTTGTGTACCCAACTCCTCACCCCGCGATATGTCGACATCCGCGATCGGCATTCCTCATCTTGGCGTGCGCAAGGGATATAATCGCGCAACCCATTAACTCCAGCTGTTATCTCCAAACCCATCCTTTAACAACACCACTATTAAAAATAATGCAGGTATTTCTATCAAAGGTGTTGCCATCTTGGCCTCAGGGGGTAAGAAAACACTAAACCTTGATATAGGGTGTTAAAATAAACTCCTTAAAATCTATCCTAAACTTTAGGTACATTACCTAAGTCTTTTTATCATTTAGGATCGAGGTTCTGTATTTTCTTTCCTCCCCTAGCTCGGGTATCCGAAGTTTGAGTCTCCCCGCTTTTGGCAGATGAGGAAATACTGCCCGTCAATGGTGACATCTTTACAACGATAAAAGAGGAAGTTGATTGGCTTTTCGAGATTGCTTATCAATTTGTGACGATCAACGTTATATCAAGATACACGGGGCCCGAATTTGGATGGGTTCATATCTTTTACCCCTCTTTGTTATCTGCAGGTTGTTATCGACGATGAAGCTCAACACCATCCTCTTGGCTGCGGCTGCGGCGACGGCGTTTGACCTGGGACGTGTCCAACTCCCATTCTCTCATGAATCACTGGAGTCATCACCACTTCTTGAGCTACACAAATCACTTGTTGAGCGACCCTCAATTACTGGCTCTGAGAAGCACGTCACCGACTTTCTCAAAACATACCTCCAAGATACAGGTTTCACCATTGAGACACAAGAAGTTGCCAAGAACCGCGATAACATCTTGGCCTACTATAATAACACGAGAAAAACAAAAGTTCTCGTGACGTCTCATATTGACACTGTTCCCCCGTTCTGGCCTTATGAACGACGAGGTGATGAGATCTGGGGTCGAGGAACAGTCGATGCAAAGGGCAGTGTCGCGGCGCAGATCATTGCTGTCCAAGAACTATTTGATAAGAAGAAGATCAGCGAAAGCGACGTAGCCCTTTTATTCGTGGTAGGTGAGGAGACAGGTGGACCCGGAATGGGCAACGTGAATGACCTAGGTCTATCCTGGGAGTCCGTCATCTTCGGTGAACCAACAGAGCTCAAACTTGCCCGAGGTCACAAAGGTGGATTGGGCTTCACTATCAAGGCCAATGGAAAGTCTGGTCATTCTGGATACCCTGAGACAGGAAGTAATGCTATTGATAGCCTTGTTCGTGGATTAGCGGCTCTTCAGAAGGTTGAGTTGCCTGGGAGTAAAGAGTTTGGTAACTCTACCCTCAACGTCGGTAGGATTGAAGGCGGTGTAGCTGGAAATGTCATCCCAGCGAGTGCCTTTGCTACCGGAGGAGTTCGAGTCGCTGGTGGAACTCCAGAGGGTATCAGGGATTTGATACGTCAAGCGGTTGAGGGGAGTGACCCGAGCCTAGCCGTTGAGTTCTCGTATGGTATTGGACCTGTGCCTACAGACTATGATGTTGATGGTGAGATAACAAGATTGGAAAGAAGCGAGCTCTAGCTAACCGTGGCAGGATTTGAAACTGTGGTCTTGAATTACGGAACAGATATCCCTAGACTGAAAGGGAGCCATAAGAGATATCTGTACGGACCTGGCTCGATTCTCGAGGCGCACTCTGCGCATGAGCACTTGAAGGTTTCTGATCTGGAGCAGGCTGTTGAGGGGTACAAGAAGTTGATAGCTCATGCCCTTGATCAGCCTTCTGAGCTCTGAGGGAAGATAAGTCAAGATCAAATTGGATTCTTGGCCCAAACATTACTACAAGGTCATCTTCGGTAGTCCAGATCACTGCTAGTCCTCATGTCTTGTCGCAAATGAAACAACAAGGTCCAATGACTCGGAGGGTTTGAGCCTCTGTGTTCAACTATGGATGACGGCTGNNCAGCCGTCATCCATAGTTGAATACAGAGGCCCAAACCTTCCAAGTCATGGAAAGAAAGTCAATTTCCTCCTATATCCCAATGCCCGCTTAACTATCCATGCTTCGTAATCTAGCAACTCTTTCCATGCTCGATGCAACCAGCGCATCTAAGCCTCAGCTGGCTTCCGCCCCGTGATAAATCGATAACTCGTGATCAATCTCAACTCCCGACTTCGAAACTCTCGCTTTACACCCTCCATCAACACCATAACCTGATCGTGCGAATAATTCCACACGCGCGTGAACAAAGCTGGTGTGTGCGACTCAACCGACATTTGCATATGCGTCAGCTCAAACTTTCCCAGCTCCTTCAAAGTCGGGTCTTTCGCCCATGGACCAATGGGTATCTATCCAAAGTCAGTGACCAGCAATGCAACGCTGACATGATAACTTACTCTGTAAACTCTCTCAACGACGTCCTCGAAACCAGCGTCGATCATCCACTGCTTATGATACTTCGCCACGTTGATCTGCTTCCCAAACATCTTACTCGCCTCATCAAGCTTATTAACCCACTCCATCGTCCACGGCGCCCTATCACAACTATCATCGTCGCTAAAGATCCACGCATCATACTCCTGCATCTCCATGTATCCGCCTGGCTTCAGATTATTAAGCGCCTGCTTATAAAACTTCATCCAGTCTGCACTTGTGCCACTGAGCGCCCGGCCGTGGATGTAGTCAAACTTTTCACTCTCGCGGTACGTCCACTCATCTTCGTAGTCGTCCACGTGAAACATGCAGTTACCTGGTACCCAGTCCGGCTGGATCGGAGAGAGGTCTACGCCTGCGACTGTGGCGTTGGGATACTCGTCTGCCATTTCTATAGCCCAGATGCCAGTGCCGCAACCGAGATCCAGAATGCGGTATTCTTCGGTTGAGTCTGAGCTAGGTAACGGCGCGGTGTGAAGAGCGCCGCCAAGGAGTAAACGCCAAATGTGGTGCTGAAGATCTAAGCGCTGTTGTTCCTGGTCGTCGTTGGGCAGGACGTATTGACCCTCGCGAAAAGCGTGGTAGCGACGACCATTTTCATACTGGTAGTCGTAGATTGATGACGTGGCGGAAGCAGTGTAGACGGAGCCTCTGTCAGAGCCATAAGTAGAGTCTGCATCATCGCCAGCTATTTCATCCTCCTAAAGAACAATCAATACAATATACTAAGTCATACGTCAATGAGTCAGAGCGTACATCGACTTGGAGCGGCGCATGCTCTTCTGGCTGTTGGTCCTCGTCATCTGCGGGCGATCGGCGCGTCTCGCCAGGATCTTGACCCGACAGACTGGTAACGGGTGGAGGAGACCCTGACGCTACGGGCGACGAAGAAGTCTTTGGTTTGGAATCGTGTTCAGAGCCCATAGTGATAAGGAGATGGCCCAGATAAGCACTATTAGGTATGTGAAACCGTAGTCATGTCAAGCTTTGAGCGGAGTATGAGGGAGGGAAAAGACTGATCAGCCACGTGGGGAAAAGCGCGGGAGACACGGAAGAAAGATAGAGAGAGAGAGAAGAGAGAGAGAAAACTGGGAATTCCAGGGCCGTGGTACGATTGGGGAAACACGCGAGGATGGGCTCGATTAGGTTTAGTCACATCGATCTAGGAATACATCTCCGTCTTTTAGAGGGGGGCCTAGACTCTAGCAGCTCCAACTAAAGCCAGGTCGGCTAAGGAAATAAACCCTCACCGAATTTCTCCCCCTTCTCCTCTTTCCAATACAGAACCAACAAAGACAAACAAACGAGAAGCAATGGCCAACGATAAACTCATCTGCGTCGTTGGCGCCACAGGCAATCAAGGCGGCTCCGTCGCCCGTCGCTTTCTCAAGGCGGGCTTCAAAGTGCGTGGCTTGACCCGCAACACCGCCTCACCCTCCGCCCAAGCCCTGTCGTCGGCGGGAGCCGAAGTCGTGGCTGTTGATCTCAATGACGTCTCGACTCTCAAGAGCGCATTCGCCGGAGCAAACGTCATCTTCAGCGTGACCAACTACTGGGAGCCGTTTTTCCGACCTGATTGTCGGGAGCAGGCGGAGAAGGAGGGCATTTCGTGTCGCAAGTTTGCGTATAACGTTGAGGTGCAGCAGGGCAAGAATATTGTGGATGCGGCTGCTACGGTGGTCGATACGCTGGATGATAATGGGTTTTTGGTCTCGACGCTGAGTCAGGCTGAGAAGTGCAGTGGAGGCAAGTTTAAGGAGTTGTATCATTTTGATGGCAAGGCGGATGTTTTTCCGGCGTATGTTGATGAGAAGTATCCTGAGCTCGCGGCCAAGATGTCGTGCATTCACACGGGGTACTTTTTCACGAGCTTCAACATTCTGCCTGATTCTTACATGAACAAGGTAAGTTCATCACATTTGCCATGGGCTTGCACTGATAAGAAGTAGCTCCCTGATGGAACCTTTGAAATGTCCTTCACGACCTCCCCCGACGCCCTCGCTCCTCATCTCGACCCAGTAGGAGACCTGGGCAACTTCACCTACGCCGTGTACCAAATGCCCCCTGGCAAGGCATACATGGCCGAAGGCACAACCTGCACTTGGCCAGAGTGGATCGAAACCTGGGGCCGCATCAACAATGTCCCCGTCAAGTACCGCCAGGTGACACCAGATGAGATGACAGCCGCTACACCTGATCGCGATGCGGGCATCGAGACAGGATACATGTTTTCGTATACTTCTGATCCGGGATACGATGGCGGTATGAAACTGTTGAGAGCGAAGGACATTCGTGAGGTATGTTAAACTCCATTCTTAATAGATTTGAGCAGTTGCTGACTCGACAGGCTGGCATTGACTGCCCCATGACAAGCTGGGAGGAATGGGCCAAGAAGTACGACTGGTCTGCTATTCTTAACAAATAGGTATACAAGATGGTGATTATTAGCGCAAAATCTGTTGCAGAGGGAACTTTTTAGAGTAGACTACATTACGGCCGAAAGCATTATGAGTAAACATGACAACTGTTACTATTTCTTTTCAATCTGACGTTGCAATAAGGCAGAACTTCATTATATGAAGCAGTCATGATCACTGTTTCTCTTCCAGCTGCCATCTTGCAGCGCCTTTTGCATGTAACTCAACGGTATCAAACATGGGCATGTCGACATCCTCAGGCTTCAGTATCATCTGTAACTCTGTGCACCCCAAAATAACCCCCTCAGCACCCCTCCCATGCAAGTCCCTAATCTGATCTAGATAAAACTCCCTTGACTCCGTCAGCACCTTATTACACGACAGCTCTTCGAAAATCACACGATCCATCCTCTTCCTCACCTCCTCCGCTTTCGGAACAAGAACCTCAACCCCAAACCTCTTCTCCAACCTCCCCTTCAAAAAGTCCTGCTCCATACTAATCCTTGTCCCCAGCAACGCAACCTTCTTCAACCCCGCTTTAACAACTGCATCACCCGTGAAATCCATGATATGCAACAATGGAAGACCCGTTGCACTTTCAACATCGTCTGCCCAGCGATGATTCGTGTTCACGCAGAGGACGATGGCCTCTGCGCCGATGGACTTGAGATTCTTTGCTGCGGTGCATATTTGGCGGGATACTTCGTTGTAGTTGCCTGCTTGGAAGAAACTGAAAAGTTCGGCGTGGTCGAAGGAGTGGAGGAGGAGTTTGGAGGAGTGGCCACCGCCGAGACGGGCTTGGACGTAGGCGTTTATTTGTTTGTAGTAGAGGAGGGTCGCGTTGTAGGTTGTGCCCCCGAGAAGACCTAGCACCCGCATCTTGCCTAATTGTCGTGCTTGAATCTCCTCTTGATATGATGGAATTGAGGCAGAGAGTTGAAAAGAAGTGGAAGTGATGAGGGGAGTTTGTAGTGATGAAGCGACTTCACGATTGAGGTGGGGTTTGTTGTGTTAGTGCAAGACCTTGGAGGAGCCAGCTCTAGCGCGCTAGAAGTAATCCTATTGGCAGTAATTCCTTATCGGCTGCTGTTGATCTTCTCGCTGGACCCGCTACTTTTGTGCTACTCTAACGGTCACGTTCGAGTAGACAATTGTTTTAAACAACAAGTCAAAAGATGTTTAGAACGTTGGCATCAAGTCCCTTATGTAAAGTTAGTACGTTTATATTCACTTGCAGTACGTAGTGATCTGCTGGCCTAAGTCTTGCTGCCTTGGCTTGAAGTCATCCATTGAATCGGTCAAAATCTTCAAGTTCCAATGCTTAGAGAGTACACTCGACGTGAAGAATGAAAGAAAAATAAAACATTTTTCAAGCAGAGAATACTTAAGTAAGAAGTTTTTGCTCTGCCCCTTATGCTGAAGGACTAAATGACTCTGTTAGCGATTACATACGTATTCTATTTAACAAATAGAATGATACGCTCCCGGGTAGCATCACTGAACTCAGCACGTAATAAGTAGACATGATAACAGCACTAGCATATGGTGTTTACGCAGTTCTCGCCACTAAAATGGAATGACACATCTTTCCTTACTTACTGAACTCTTTAATTTCTTGCCCAAGTTTCTGTTTTGTAGTTTCCCGGGATCCGTATCAGCACGCCGGAGGTCCGCGGGGCTCGGAGCTGACTCCGCGGTGATGTTTACGTATAAAAAACATCAACCGAGTCTGCAGCAATTCAAACTATTCCTAGCCACGATTTACTACCTCCCAATAGGCATCATTTGTCAATAGACATTTATTCGAGTTGCACAAAATGACATCTACGCCATCCCAGGCTGACTGGACATCTTCTCTCGACAAGTACGAAGAAGGCTTTGAGAGCATCTTCATCGGCGAATCAGAAACAACCCGGGCCGATCTCGAACGTCTCTTTACTGAAGACTATACATCGATCGTGGACGGAAAACGTATCGACTTTCCCGAATTTGTCGACCATATTCAACATCTGCGACAGGTCACGACAGCTATCAAAGTCCAAGTGACGCACTTTCTGCGCCAAGGGAACCAACTCGCCGAGCGCCATTTTGTCACTGCAGAATTCTCTAACAAACCTCCATCTAAATATGAGGTTTTTCTCTTCGCGACTGTTGACGAGAGTGGGAGAATTGAGAGGTTGGTTGAGACTTTAAGGCAGATGGATGGTCTGGAGGAGCATAAGAATCTGGGCAGCGCCAGGGCTCAAGAGACGCAGCCAAAATCGACAAGACCAAAGCAAGAGAATCGCAGGGATTAGATTACTTTCCATCAATTATAATTACCATAAGACTCCCAGGGTATAATGCTATCTAAACCTTGCCAAAATAACAATAAACAACCAAGACAAAAGAAATTATTAGGGTTCCTTGACTGCCCCAATCAACTTCCATTCCCACATCGTCTGATGCTGGATGCACTCTTGAAGAATCTCAGGATCTTCCCACCACCAACTTTCAGCGACGATGTATTCTCTCCAGACTTCCATCCAGAGCATACGGCCCACAAGATTACGAAGCTCTTGTCTCATTTCCTCTTCAGATATGTGACCTTCTTTCACATACTGAAGCTGAGTGTTGTCAAGAGGAATGGCAAAGAACTGTGTTGTCTCGATACAATCGGGATCGACACGAAGTGATGCACCATTTAGCCAGAGAGGAAGGAGCTTGCTTGGGTTTGTGCAGCGGAAACTAGCTTCTAGATTAAAGAGGAGATGATCCTCAATCCATGCTCGGAGAAGAGGACCCAGAGTGCTAGTGACGGGAAGGGGGTCGATGATGGTCAGTTGTAATGAACCACCTGGCTCAAGACATCGATTGATATTTCGTAAGAGAGCGGGGATGTCTTGTGAGGGCATAGCGAGAGGAAGACGTAGTGAGTGAACGGCTTCAATGGTTGATGGAGCGACAGGGAATGCGGAGGGTGATCTCACTGGTGTGAGGACAGGGTGAATATTGGGGAATGAGGCGGGTGATAATGGTGCTGCGGAGAGATGATAGACTTGTTTGTTGTGATTCACGGCAGCGAGGTATGAAGTCACAGCTGTGAGATGTCAGTGAGTGAGATGAGTACGTGAGTGAGATGACTTACCGGGTGTTTCATAAAGAGCAAGGATCCTCTTCGGTGGATCTGTCGACTCATCATCAAATTCATCATCGTTAATCTCAGAATACTCCGGCCCATCCATGTTGAACATGGCAGAGAGCATCCACTGCATCTTCTCAACCTCCAAGTCCTGATATAATCTCGGCGGATTACTAACGCCTTGCGACTCAGCAAGACGAACTAGTCTGATCATGTTGTCCTCTGTGGCAAGTTGCTTGACACCCAACTGCATCGTGTTGAGTTCCTTGGGGATGGAAGCTTCTGGCTCGGGGACAGGTTCGTCTGGGAATTGGAATGAGGGCTCTGTGGGCGTGCATGCCCATTCACTTGGAGGCTGCCAACTGTCGCTGCTTTCGACGCGTAGAGACGCTGTGGATGATGGCATGCGTCGTGGGGTCATGGCTTTGGTTGGTGATCGACTGCTCTGTGGACGTTGAGGTTGAGATCTAAATGAGGTGAGTACATGACCGCGATGAGCTGATGTGGAGATTTACTGAGTGCTTGGTGAGCGAGCGCGATGCTTAGACTTGATACTTGGTGTCGCCATTATGGTAACACCGCAATTGATGAGATACGGTGTGTCGTAGGATGTGCGTTGAGATGTCGTCGCTTCGGTACTTCGCGCGACAAATGAATCATCGCTCAAAGCTTGGATGAGTGGCCATGGCTGTATGATGACACGCTCAAGGGTTTCTGTATCCCACGGCACGGACGAGGAGGTGAGTGTTGGTGAAGGCGGCTCAAGAAGCGTGTTATCCCCAATGTAA
>JAAQRH010000010.1:0-56773 GCA_013186785.1 Fusarium pseudonygamai
ATATTACTTTTAATTAAGTTAATAAAAAGGTTAAAATCTAAAAATATAATATTTTATTTAATTATATTATTAAAAATTAACTTTTAATAAAGGAATTATTATTAATTTAAGGGTTAGTTAATTTAGCTTTTTTAGCTATAATTATATTAATTATAATAAGTAAAAATGCTATTAAAGTTATCCCTAAAGGCAATAAGACCCCTTTATAGATATAGAATAGCTTTCTTTAGGTATAACCTTTTTGCTTTATATATATAAATGTATTATCTTGGCACTATAATATACTAAGTCGGGCTTGCCGATCAGGGCCTTAGGATCAAGAGGTGCAGATGGACGGTCCAACCAGGCCCGATTAGACCGAATAAGCCGAGCATATGCCGCTCGGTTAAGATATCTGATATCGCATATACTGTGGCACCTAAAGGAGTAGATGACAGTTGATGATGACCATTGTTGGGGATCCATGACAGAACATGAGTTGTTATGGAGAATTGATGACCAACAAGGTGCATGATTCTGCTGATTTGGTATTGGTATTGGTATGATCTGACGAATATCAAAGTTCCATGATAGGTACTAAAAGATTGTGTTGTTGTATCTCCCGAAGTGAGCTACCCTAGAGTGAATCTGACGGCTCAGTCGAGGAACATCTTGCTTCACTATTGCTCAACTTCGATATTGCTGTGATTGGGATGTATATCCAGATATATCTATGAATCACTAGATATCTGACAGTAGTCTTTTTTATTATGCAGTTTCATGACAAAACTGTTGCCTCAAACTTCACTCAGGCATTCAAGCGTCATGGCTGGGAGCATATACTGGCCAACCACCATGCTTCTGTTTCGTATCAAGGTAATCAAATTACTATTAGTTGCCAATAAGACTTCCCTTGTGAAGCGAGTACCTTTATCTTGGCCTTCAGGTTGGAAACTTGGTATTTACGTTGTCAGAAGAGGCTCCCAGGCACTGAAGGCAAAGCGGCTCGAGCTCACTCATCCGAAACGTCAGAAACTCATAGCCTATGCGATAAAGGTATTGCTCATGACAAATAGCAATCGCCGTTATTTTCAAGCACAGTAAAGCTGTAAGTCACAAAAATGGGTTGTAGATTCAGGGTCCCGAGCGAGGGTTACGCATGGCGAATATTGAAACCATCAGACAGCCACTTCGGGTATTCTTACAGGTTCAGATGCCGCGAACTTGGCTAGAAGCCGATTGAAACGACAATCCAGTATCTTTTGACTTGCTGATACAAACTATGGCCCTACGTCGACAGACTGATGTCGCAGTTACATTGGCGAGGACAAGGGAGTTGGATCAACACATGGTATAACCTTTCAGTCTTGACTCCTCAAGACCTCAACGGCCATTTACGTATCAGAAAGATTAGCTGTTAGAGGATAAACAGAAGGAAAAGGGTAGTTGAATTGATAGTCACTTATTTCCTTGGAAGTATGTTGAGGGCGCTGAGCTGCCGCCCTTGCAATAGCCGATATTTTCAGCACCTCCCGTTATATCGAACAATACAAGGGGGTACAGGTATCCAATATCGCAGCGCTCATCAAAGCGTCTCAATGTCTCTGTGCCCTGAACAAGGACTAAATCAATGAACCAAGTTGGTCCGAATAGCCCTAGAGACTCAATCCTATGCTTGGACACGGTCAATAATACTGTATGCGACAAAAAGGGTCATGATGAGGCAAATTAGCGCCCATGTTTGCCCAGTAAACTACATCAGCAGAAGCCATACGAGGTGACAGCAAAGGAGCCTGTGTCAGGGATATCACCCTTGTTCATCATGGATGGGAATCGAAAAGTCAGCGGGTCCAGGCAATACCCGATTTCCACCTGAATCACTCGCCGAGAAAACTCCCCTTCTGTTTTGTTTGTTTTTTCTGCTGCAATTTTACCCCATGGCCGGCCGTTCTCAAGGGTGAGGCATCAACACAGTCCCTGTTACAGATGCCATTCCCTCTAATATCGGAAGTTATTAGTATCGACGAAATTTCTAAAACGTAAACCAAACACCAAACAAACGTCAGACTCTGGATGGTCACGAGTCAAGAGGCCAGGCGGCAAAATCTGAGACATTCCAGGTTCTTTTTGTAGGATCACTGGCTTAGCAGATGCAGATGCAGATGCAGATACGGATACAGGGTGGGAGATGTCAGCGCAGCCTCAAAAAGACACGAACAGCCGTGGCGCTTACATGGCCCACTCTGTACTTCGTTATGGCAGAATATTCCTGCATCTTTTAATGTGTTGCATTCGTTCAATTGAATCGAAAGACTTGCAGACCTAACTCGTAGCACAATAACATCATCTTACGACCATCCACTATGTAGCGGTCTGCAGCGAAACCTCGGATCACCAGGCCCATCATCCGGGTCATTAACGGATTCTCAGGACATCCGGGCACCATAGACTGGTTCGACGTGGGATGTCCCGAAAGACCAGGTAGGAGCCTTGATGGAGTCTGGAGCCATCTGCCAGCGTGACCATTTCCATAGCGCTAGACGGGCCTCCAGCACATTCACAGTAAGGTTTTTTAACGGTGAGAACGGGAAAAGAGCCAGTGGTCTTTGTACATTGGATGCTTGCTGTGGCTGTCGGATTGTTGAAAAAGCTGGCGGATAAAGTGACGAGACAGAAGAGTTTCACCAATTGAGAACCCTTTCAATCATCAAATTTACTTCGCCAAGCGCGATAACAAGCCACTGACAGTTGTACGTGTTGTAATGGTTCAGCAGAGGAGCGAGATATGCAAATACAGCTAGATGCCACAGACTGTGATGTCAGCGACCATGCTTCGCCGAGTTCCTCCCGCTCTTGTCGACTGTATCTCGAACGAGGCGCGTCACCAAAGGGTACATGACCCTTTTCAACTCTTCTCTTGGACCGAAAGGACGACAAATCCTTGTTGCACAGCACAACAGCGGCGTCCCCATGTTGAACAAGGGTCATCCGCTTAGTTCCCCCGGCGGACTGATCCTGGTCAGACATAGCTAGGCACACGTTCTCGGGCTGTTACTGGACTGTACTGTAAAAACAGGAATATCCGTTGGACTCGAAATAATCGCCAGCGTAGAGATGTTGCTGCTTAGGTTGGCGGGCATCTAGATTCAGAATTGCATTTTGTGTGACGAACAAGTGTCTTGTTAGCTCAGATCGGTACACACTCGTGACAAGAAAAGTCGAGTTCAGGTTGAAAGATTAGAGGGGTTCGCTAATAACCAACCGTTGAAAGTCAAAAATCATTAAAAGAAAATCTACCGTTATGATTAAGGGAAAGCTTAAATGAATCTACCGAGCGTGGGAGACAGGTCTGAGTGGTAGAGCTTTACGACAAGCTCAAACCACTGCAGACAGCGCCTGAGATGATGATTGCTCGATAAACACTCTGTAAGTCGCTCGGAAGAGAAAACCAAAGACTCGCCTATTCTGTCTCGAGAATTAATAGTCTTCAAACACAAGAGGAGAATTATCGGCGTGGTGGAGTTGATAAAAACCACCAGCGTTGCGGGGGCGGGGCATTTGGTGTTGAGGCTTTCTTTTTGATGGAGATGTGCATATGTACTGTGTTCGATCATGCAGTGTCATCCGCAACCGGATTATGTCGGGGACTTGTAGTGTGTGAGTGCGTTCTTTTTTCTTTTGTTCCTTCGTTCGTCTTTCTCTCGATGGTGGTGGTTCGGCTATAGAGTCCGGCTTCTTCGGTGGCTAATAAATCCTGCTTTGCGCTCTTCAAAATGCTTCTTCCCCGCATTGCGGAGCGGAGGAGCGGGTGTTCCCTTCTTATGATGCCCATCTCCGGTTGGCAGCGGTTCCGAATACTGGGACGATCAATATGATGTTTTGAGAAAGCGTCGAAGGCTTCATCATGTAGAGGTATATTGGTTGACGACAGTTTGGTGCTTGGGTAAATACCTTCTGCGTTTAGCTACCGGGTAGTCGAGTTTGACCCGAACGGCCGCAGAGAGGTGACATGAGCGGGCAATACTTTATTTTGCCTGTTAATATATTTGGGTTCAATCAAGACCACTAAAATCTACCATAATATTCGTAACCAATTTCCAAAAGTCTATGCTCATGTCGCTCTCTGTCATGTAAATCATATTCGTATTCTTGCAGGTCTAAGGCCACTTCACGAGCCATGTTCACGAGCCCTGCATAATCTATGCATTTACAAATTACTGTGCTCTCTTCATTCATGTCTCAAAGGCTTGAAGAACTCTGGACCCTGATCCACCAGGATGCGATGATCGGCAATCATGTCCAGCTGCCACCAGGCCAATTCATCTGCAAGGTCCCGCGGGACCACGCCAGCCAAAGGAGGGTCGCAGTAATAGATGATTTGCGTGGAGGGTTTTTTCTTGGTCAAATTTGCACAGCCTTGGATGAGCCTCGAATAAATCGTCCTCAAGCTTTTCGGGGCCATTACGATTAGTTCCCAAGAACAATCGTATTAATTCCAAGGGTTTCAGAGTCAAAACGTCAGCCTGTGACACTGATGGGCAGAAAATAGAACGGCTTAGCCTCTTCTACGATGGAAACGGACAGCCCGACAGGTATTCTGTAAGCCACATACGACCGTAGACTCATCGGGGTTCAGTCTTCCATGCATGCAGATGGATCCCTGATTGACTCTTCATCAGCTCAGAGCCCAAATCAAATAAAAGGTTCAGACAAGAACGGTACCTGGAACATACCCTTCCGCATATCCCCCAATCAGCCTCTTTACACACTCGACACAAACAGAAATGATGGTGGCCGGATGCTGAGCTGTTTTTGAGCTGACCACAGATCACGGGGATGCCGCCGAGACGGGCAGACTCTCCAAGACATGACCCATTGGCATCTCTGCTTCTGTCTGGTCAGCAGTGTAGTACGAACAATAGCAAACCTTCGTATCGAGAAGCACAATAGACGACTTAGATCAATGCCTGTATCATCGGAATAAAAGACCAGAACCAGAAGCATGGGGTGCTAGAGGCATTCAAGCCTCAGAACAGACCGTGAAAATCCCACCACGGAAGCCATTCGGCACATGTCCAATCATCAAACCCCCCAAGTCCTCGGTCGCCATGTGGCAGCGTCACTGTGCTGCACCTCACATCACTCCCTGTCTGCCACTGGCTGGCTGAAGACATCGGGTTTAGCCTCACATCGCTCGATTGGAAAAAGCAGGGTTCCAGACACTCGCCTCTTGTTTCTCAAGTCCCCTTCTTTCGCTTCCATAATCAATAAGGCAGGCATCCAGATAACGAAGTCTGAAAGAATCGTCGAGATTGCTTCTCTGCTTAACAATCCACTTGCTCAATCTTTCGAGTCACTGGAAATAGAGTCACAGATCCACTGTGAATAGTCAGTAGGGCCAAAACGGTCATGGATCCGTTGCCGGCTCGCTGGAAGCGCGGTGACAGGGGTTATGGGTATGGGGGTTTGAGCTTGAGCTATTGTTATTGCAGGCATAGCAAGGCAGATGAGATTGGGGCCAAACTTCATTAAAGATCCATTTCAAGGGAGAGATGATAGGTGACAAAGGGGTTAGAAGGAAATTCAAGCCTCAGCAAGGCTTGAATGGCTGAAACTCATGGCGATGGTCTTTTGAAGCTGCACAATTGTTTCAGCAAGTTTTGTTCCAGCCCTCCGAAATCTGACTGCCCGGCCAGCCGTTTCTGGAATGAGGCCTAAACAGATCAGATGGGATGCATCCATCCACGGCTCGGCCACGACTGCGACCACGACCACAACCATAACCAGAATACCCCCGGCCGGATAACAGATCCGCCGTGAAGTCCATACCGAGCCCTTGATATCTCGCCATGGGTCGTCCAGACTTCAGAATGGGTCGTTCGTTCGCTAGTAGGCTCGTAGCTCAACCTGCCCGCTGGATCCAGCCCGTCGAGTCCCGTTTCTCTGGGCTGACGACCTGACGACCTGACAACCAATTGGGTCGGGAGAGCAAACGATATGCGACAATCTGAAGAGCACTATTGTCTCGCCTCTCGTCCTTTATCTCATCTCACCGGCTTCACGATAAAAAGAATCCTTTCTTCCATGTTCAAATACCTCAAAGAGAGACAAAGATCTTCCAGAGGTCGGCAAACGGGACGGGAGGAACCCTTTGGCTTTTCGCTTTTCTGGGACGAGTTTACTCGACTAGCACAACGCCTTGCATGCATCCACCACCTCACTCGGTCGCTGTGGGCCTCTTCGTGGTACTTGATCCGCCCTTCGCCGTCAATGTCGTCATCAAGTACTCAACCGTGATCCGAAGCTGTTCTAGGGCAGCTTGTAGGGCTCTACAGTGGCTCAGAGCTCATGGGCAGTACTTTGTTTCTACCCCTGATGGGACCTTGACCGGTTGACTCTTCCACATGCACCATCAGGCACGCCACCGCAGCCACGGCCCCAGTGGACGCTAGCGAAGCTGAAGATATTTGTGTACAGAAAAGGAACATTTGGTCCAGCAAATGATTTTGAGTTTGTTGCTGTTGGAGATAGAGTTGCAGTGCTTCTGGGCTCTGAGAGGCCACTGAGACACAGCCCTCCTGACGGTTTCCCATCACTGAGACCACTGTAGAGCCTTGAGTAATGGCTAAGTACTATCACCCCAGACGAATTTCCGTAGCGTACCGTGCGGGTATCTTGGCACATCGACCAAAGACAGCATCCCCTTGCTGGAGTAATGGTGCTGTCAATTGGTGTTTTGCGCTGTCGGACCCCAAGTTTAATACTGTGCTGCGCTGTGTTGTTCGCTGTGCTGTGCTGTACTATCCACCCCGGTCAACTTCCCTGTTTGGCCGCACCCACTCCCGCCCGTCAAGTAAGGTCAAGGTCAGACGTGCTTGCTTGCTTGCTGGTCTGCTGGCTGGTGAGGTAGCAGAGAGACAGGCACGGGTACCTCCCCCAGTTCCTTCCCGCACGCAGTACCTTGGTACACCCTCGTCTCCCGTCCTTGACTTGGGCTCGCCGCTGCCGCTCTCATTCCCTCATCATCTCCGCCCTCCAACAACTTTCTCCCTCAACTTGTTTTTTGCTTCTCAACGAGAGTTGCAAATTACAAAGGGCGTTGGAGAGTCTTTGTGTGCTTTGAGGTGTCAGGATCTTTGCACTGCCTGTCAGTGACAAAACCATCTGGCGCTCCCCTTTGTCCTCCTGAATCGGAGAACGGCCCCCATGTGCCTAGCCTCTCGCGCCCATCTCATCAAAACAGCGGCCTCTCTCCCAGCTCACCTTGTTGGATGACAATGTGACAACGCTCCTCACGAATTCCTTTTTTTAACTGTTGCACATTAACGAATCCTTACTTCCTCAGTTACGATTCTCCGACTTCTTCTCTTCATCTTCAGCCTGCGAAACCGAACGATCCAACCTCACGCTTCCGCCTAGCTTCTGCATTGATCGACACAAACATTCAACTCCGCGACATTTCCCTCCCCACGGCCTACAGAGGCTCGTGATGTCCTCCAGTATGAACTCGCTCAAGGTTCCCGAAAGCGGGCTGCAGCTGGAGGGCTCGACTGGCAAGGATGCCGGTCTACCTCCCCAGGCCTTTGCAGTCACCTTGAGTGACAATGTTATTGAGGACATGATTAAATGCGTCCAGAACGGAGATGGCATTCAACTTTCTCTTGGAGCCAACCCTGTAAGTTCAGAACCTCTTGCCACAACGCATCCAAGGTTGGACATTTGGCTCCTGTTTTCGAATGCTAATGTGCCCGTGCCAGACCTTGCTCTTCGGGACCAAATCCCACGCCATTGAGCCGCCCTCCGACTCGAACCCATATGATCTTTACCTCACACGACCTTTCGAATCGACACGAACTGCTGAAAAGATATCATACACTGGGTCTCTGTTTGAAAAACCATCAGGCACTGCTTCGAAGAAATTGAAGACTGGCAAGACCGACAACACCACTGACGGCAAGACCGCGAAGTCTAGCAAGAGCGCCCAATCAGGACGAGATTCTGACATCGAGGCTCTTCAAAATGGACTTGCGGCTCACGCTGCTTCTCGGGAGAAGTCGGTCTCACTTGCATATAGTTTTGGGACGATCATACTGACATGTTTTGAAGGACTCGCGTGGTCGACAGGTTACCAGCGAAGAAGGCAGCTATCAAGAGCAAAAGCAAATTGCTCGACTCAACTCCGCGATCGATCCCCCAATCACCAGGTCAAGTTTCGCTCGGCTCACTTACACCCAACCCTACGACATCACAGCCCCTTGACCGAGCCAAGGGAGACCGAGCCATGCTGGTGCATGAGCTCGCTGTGCAGGATCGCTCATTTGATTACTTGGCCAAGAGGTGGGAAGGCAAGGTGGAAGACATGGAACCGACGCTTCGAAAAGTTGCTGATGATCTCGACGATAATAACAAATGGTCATTGAAGAAGAAGTCCTGGAGAGACCTCGATGTTTGGAATTATGATTATGATACCCAAGAAGTACGACAGAAGGCGATTGACAACGCTGTTCGACAATATGACAAGCAGAGAGTCACCATCTCAGAGCCAGAGTGGGACAGACTACTACCCAAGGAGGAGCGAGGAACCGGCAAGAGTCTTAGCCGAGTGCAGGCTAAGATTACGAAGACTGTCAGCACGCCGTCAATTAATGTTGAAATGGCGGATGGAGGCACAACGCCTCGAGATAGTGGGGATTCTCAGGACACCAACCGACCAAGGGCTGCAGGAGAGGCTATGTCAAGGTCCACCTCAAACCCTCTTTCTACCAAGCCCAAGAAACCCACAGCACAGGAGGCCCAGGTCAAGCGTCTTCTGGGCAAATCCAAGGCCAAGACGACTGCACCAGCTGCATCCTCCAAGCCGACATCCAAGGTCTCTTCTGCTAAAGCATCTCCCACCAAGGCACGGCCCACCGCTGCGCCCAAGGCAAATGGGGGAAGAGTTCTATCGCAGGCCATTATTTCTAACTCGGACACCTCAGAAGATGATGCTGCTCCCATTGTCAAACCTAAGCCAAAGGCTGTGCCTAAACCGGCACCCAAGATGAGAGACACGGTCGTCGCCAAACCGCGACCTGTGGTCAGGGAGCCAATGAAGCAGCAGATCACGGCCAAGCGACCTCGCGAGGATGACGACTCGAGCTCGAGCTCTGGAACACCACTGTCGAAACGCATCAAGCCCAAGCAGCCTCTTCCTGCCCCCCAACTTAAGCATCGGCCATCGGACGCAAGCCAGAACTCTCGCGGAACGATAACCTCAACCTCGATAAAGAGCAAGAATACGTCCCCAACGAAGTCTTCTCCCCTGGCATCATCGCCACCCACCAATGCCTCAGATCTGGAGAATGAGGCACCCGCTGCCTCGATTGTTGCGAAGAAGCGCAAGGTCGAAGGCTTCAGCAAGGGTGGTGTCATCAAGCGACCTGCAGCATCAAGGTTTTCCGATGATCTTGTGCAGAAGGCACAGGCGTTCAAGCTATTTTATCAAAAGTATGAGACGCTGCACCATGAGATTTCAGCGCTGGACAACCCTTCAAGCAGGAAGCTGGGCCATCTGATGGAGATGAGAGACAGACTGAAAACGATGAAGATGGAGATTTACAGTGAATGTCCCCCAGAGAGGAACTAAAAGGCGGCAATAATACGACAGAATAAGGACAAGATGGGGGGTGGGGATTTGATTTCAACGGCGTACAGCATCACGACCGGATAACTTTACAGTTAGTTGCATTTTGCATTGGGAAAACAGGATCTGCATGAACGAGCCACCTGTCGGACAGGAATGGGGCTCTCTTTGATATTTGCATCGCTTTTCTTTTTCGCTTTTCTTTTTTTTTTTTTTTGATACCACATGAGAAGACAAGATAGGCCAAACGCGGCCAGAGACAAAGCCAAGCCAAGGCAGGCAGTTAGATTAGGCAAAGCAAAAGCCAAGCAATACAATACAGGAAATGTTGAAATTGAAATCATGAGAGCCATATACGCTACATTGAGTGACGAAAGAGACGTGGTGTTTGATTGAGATCTCGCCTGGCTCAGTCGCGAGTAAGACCAGTCAATAGTGACAACAATGGTTGGGTAAATGGGAAGATGAAGTGGTACTATGACGTGAGGCGCATGTGATGGGGATGCGTGATTTACCTTTGGGTTTACCAGATTGGATCCCCAGGTTTGATATGGATGCTGCTGAGAGGGTTGGTTGCATTGGTTGGTCTTTTGAGTTTTGAGTTTGGTGGGGGCTGTACATTGTGTGTGAGCTGGTCAGGACCCTCCGAATAAAGAGGGATTAGCAAATAGCGGCTGATCATGGATGTCTATCCAGTTTAGAATGGGGCTGTAGAAAACATAGGTACTAGGTATGCCAAGGCAAAGACTTTCTGTGTAGGTTTTGTAGCGGTTGCTTTATTAGTCTTTGTGCCGTTTATGCGACTGGCCGTTCAAAACGAGTTTGGGTAAATGTTGTAGAGATACCCAATGAACTCTATAGTATGCGACAACGCAGCTTAAAGGCATTGATTGAATGAAGGAGGGCAGAATTCACCAACGTATCCATGTCCTACAGGCAAACTTGTCTTGAAGATGTATAAATATCCGCCCCGAAGTGAGCATCTTGATTTGAGCTTTCTCATCAACTTCGGTCTCAATCTCAATCTCAGTCTCAGTCAAAGCAACAGCCATCACCCACAATGACATCCAGACGCTCCCAGTTCCTCAAAGAGGCGCCCCCTGGAGGTTACTTCCCAGAACCAACATATGTTTACACTGTCCACCCTCCTCAGACTCAAGATCCGTTCCGAAACGTGCCTGCTCGTATGGCTGAAGACTATAGCCAAATGTATCCCCCCTCTTCAGCTGCAACAAACATCTTCGTTCCTGGCTGCTGCCGTTCTCGTCGCCGTGCATCCCGATACTCAAAGACCTACGAAAGCGAAGGTTCAACCAAAAGCTATGCTTCCTACGAAGACGTTCAGCCTGCTCAGCCTGTGGATCGTCTCCCACCACGCATCGCTCTTAAGCAACTATCTGATTTTCTTCACGAAGCTGGTGTCTTCTACAACACGCAGCTTATGGACTTTGCACGTGAGCACCAACGTCAAGGCCACGACACCTCCAATGAAGCTCTTCGACAGTGGCTCTGGAACGACTGGATTCGATCTCGCGACAACCCTTCCCGTGAGAACTTTACATCTACCAAGACGAGCATTACACTCTTGCTTCGTCAGGTTGAGAGCGCCATCGCGACACCATGGCTAGAGAACGCAGACCTAAACGTCAGATTCGACTTTAGCTACAAGGCTCTCAAGAGTTCTTGTGATGAGATTGTCAGATTGTCAGGCAAGGTCATGAGCGATTGGCAAACCTGTCGATTCCTGGCTGTCGAGCTCAAGAATGCCCGTGTTTATGCCGACCCGGAGGGACCTGTTCTGAGACATTTGTTTGTGGGGTGGGAGAAGGGCGAGCCTTGGTGATCCTAACGATAAGAAGAGAGGTCGTTCAAGTCGCTAGATTTGTTTCTTTTTGTCTCCTTTTGTTATGTTCCTTTGTGTTTCCTTGGAGTTTACCATGTTGCTAGGATGAGATGCATGTTACTCTGACAGATAGATATTGCTAGGGCGACCAATCGGGAAGACGGTGGAGTTTGAGGTTCATAGCTTCCTTTCCCCTGGTCAATCAGCCACGTGGGTCATGCCGATCACTCATTCGAGAATGTCTGTGGCGGTGCAACACTTGCATGATGTGGCTTTAACACCAACGTTGATACATACTCACGAGTTATGATAGGAAGATAGACTTGACCCAATTAGATGTTAGCCAAAAAAAGCAACTTTTTTTTTTTTTTTTTCATTGTTAACAATTATTTTCTATTTGCTCCCTGTAGATGAGACAATGTGTGGATTACAATAGCCTTCTTTATTTCCCCGGACTTCTCCTTTACCTTGTAAAAACTCCTAGTGAACAGGAACTATGTTCTAGACTCGGGGTGTCTCCGATATGCTCTACAGCGTAAATAGTCTTGTGTTCCTGCTGAGGGCATGTTGAACAGTTAGTTTCCTGATCAAAACTTCTGTTCTGAACTTCTTACTCTTTGATTATTCTTTTTTGCCACACCGACAATTTCCTTCTCTCACTTTAACTATTCCTCTCAGTTGACCTCACCGTAACTGGCCAATAAGTGCAGAAAAGAGAGACTTGGGCTCATCATCATGGGCATTGAAGCACTCGATTTCCCCCAAATGTGGGAACGTCCCAGCTACACTCAACTTGCAGGCATTCTCCGGAGTCTCGAACTCAGCCCCCCGATCTGGAACCACAAGCGCCGCCGCTCTGAGATCATCGAGGAGCAAGAATCTCTCGCCAGCCAGCGCAAGGCAGAAGTCACTCGATATCTCTCCTCTATCATCAAAAGCCCCTTATCATGGATCGACGACGACAATGAGAAGGAGGTTCTCTGGACGCAGGCAAGCAAGCGCATGTCGGAGCGGTGTGGACGCACGGCTATGGGGGAAGTTATTCGCAGATGGCCCTTTGGGGAGGGAAACGATGAGTTCGAGCTGATCATTCGAGAACCGGCGCTTACCGGAGATTCTTTGGGTTTCAAGACTTGGGGGTCTTCATATGTACTATCGCAGCATCTTCCTCGCATGGCGGAGACATCACTATTTCGATTATTCGATGAGACGCTGGGTCAACCACGGCCTGACGTTCTCGAGCTTGGTTCTGGGACTGGCCTCTTGGGTCTTGCCGCAGCAGCTCTATGGAAAGTCCCCGTAGCACTCAGCGATCTTCCCAACATTGTTCCAAATCTCAGAGAGAACGTGGCCAAGAACACTGAGCTTGTCAACTCTCGTGGGGGATCACTCACAGTTGGCGATCTCACCTGGGGAGGCAGCGAAGACGAGGTCGACCAGACCCTGTTTGGGCAACCGAATCAGTTCAAGGTATGTTTTTGCTCGTAGAGAATATGTGATTGCAGGGTGATGCTTATATGACTCTTGCTTACAAACGATGTCTGACCCCCCTGGTGACTAGATTGTCCTCGCGGCTGATCCCATGTACGACGATGAACACCCAGCGCTTCTCGCCTCAGCTATCAGCGACCACCTTGCCCTTGGCTCCGATTCACGCGCTGTCGTCATGGTCCCGCGTCGAGATGCCACCACAGAACGCCTCCTCGAGTCGTTCCGCCAGGCTATGCTTGACCTCGACACCCCCTTGTTCTGCGAAGAAGAGGACGAACTTGCGGGGCAGGACGACTGGGTTGAGGACGATGACGCGGGCAATGTGCGGTGCTGGCTGGGTGTCTTTAGCCGTGGTGGCTCACCGCCGTCTCAAGTCGGTGATGCAGCACCCATATAGCACTCTGACTGGGCCCAGGGCCAGTGATTAATCGAGAAAGGAAGAGTCAGGTGCTTGAAGAAGAGACGAACTTGATAGATGCGATGGAAAATATGAGACGAACTACCTTAGACATAGACATTGAGCGAGTGAGGAAGCATAGCCACAATAGAGACCAATGATTTGATGCAAGCAATTGCACACTGTTTGAGTCATGGATCTCCCGTGGACAATCACCAGACGTTGCTTCAGGGATTAGTTCATAAGGGGCCCTCTCCTCCCTCTTTTACGCTTCTGCTTCTTCTGCTTCTTCTCTTCTTCTCCACTTCTACGCTAGCACACCACAACACCACAACACCACCAAACCTGCTTGTGTCTACACATACAACAGCTTCTTCTTTAGGAAAGCATTGATCATCACCCTTGATATACTCTCTTTTATCCAATTGCACAATTTCATCCACGTTCAAGCTACGTCAGGATTCAGTGCCAGCAACTCGAGCCCCTAATCACAGCCTTTAGCAAGGGCATGAACGACGCTGATTAACCCTCAATCAAACGGCCAACGAATCTACTTAAACAACAACTTCAGACATTCATTGTCTTTTCGTTCTACCTGAACAACAACCTTTACTCAACCGTCTATCACCTACAACCTCTCACCTCTCGCCATCGCTGACCATCTAGACATTTCTTGGACAGTTACACTTTAGACTGCTCGACGACTTCAACGCTTGTTCCACATCTTTGCTTATTCTCTCATTTCCTTCAAGATGACGGGAAAACCAGTTTACAAACCTGACGAGATACGCTTTGCTTTAAGCCTCATGGAGAAAGATTTCTACAACGATGCGATATCTAACGCTTTTCGGGAACGATTCAACCGAACACTGACAGACAACCAGATTCGATATTTGAGGAACAAATATGGCAAGGATCCTGATTATGGGTGAGTTGCTTTGTGCCAAAAGGGTCTTGCCAATTGCCTTTGAAATTGACTAACCCATCTTTGCTCGTAGGGCTCCCCTTTGCAACAAGCAATCCAAGAAACGAAAAGAACGTCGATCTGACTCAGGAGCTGGTTCTTCCGCTTCGCCGGGCTCAGAGTACGTTGCGAACACCGCATCGATATCCCTTTCCGAGTATCTCTCTAACCTAAGAAACAGAGGATCGCCGACTGAAGCCAAGAGACCTCGCCAAGGGGCCCTCAAAGCTTCAGCAGGGCCTTCTCAACAACCTCCATACCAATTTGGATCCCTTCCAACGCAATCTCCAGTCAAATTCGAAGACATGAAGTCCCCGAGCCCATCTTCCGCCCCCTTATTCTACGCAGCACCAATGGCCCAGATGGGAAACCTTCATTCACCACCTACAAACCCATATAGCCTCTCCTCGGGAGCACTTGCTCAGGCAGGCTTGGGTCCTATGCCTGCAGCTAACTCCTGGCAGACGCAAGCGAGGGCAAACTTCAACACCGACTTTTCCCCGATCAACACTCATTTTGGCCAACACCAAATCAAGTCACCAGATCAGCGAAGCCCTGAGAGCTGTAGCACCGCGTACCAGACACCTCTTCAGTCACCTAACGTACAGCGTTCATACGCTTCTTATCTGAGACAGCAACCAATAGCTGGCTCTCACCCACCAGTCTCATCTCCACAGCAGACCGTGGTTGTGGGAGGCGGAGTCTAGGAGCCCTCCGCTACCCAACACTCACCGTCCTTTAACATGGATATGCCCCTATCCAACTTTTCTCAGCTTTCCAACTTCGTGTATCCTCAGCAGGTATCACACATTGAAGAGCATAAGCAGGAGCAAGAGTATGAGACGTCCAGACCGGATGATGTCGCCCCGATGTATTGTGAAGAGTACTTCGAACCAGCTCAGCAAGCGTCTGGACAAAGCAAACCGCAAGCCACCCAAGATCAGGATGAGGAAACTTCAGAGCAGAAGATTTCACAAGATCGTAGGCAATCTGCTGCTTCGGGCACTTCTGGCGACAGCAATGAGCACAAAACTGCCAAAGCAGGGTTCTCACACGACCCCAAGAACTAGAGTAGTGACGACGGGGATCAATGTGACGACCGATCCTAGGTGCTCAGTACCACCTGGGGTCTGAAGTTGCTATCGCCAAGTCGTACTTCTGGGGTGTGTGGCTGAATTATCCCACATTGTATACTATACTTGACATAACCCAGCCCCTGGGGACTGGCCATCTCTCAAATACCCCCTACTCCTTTTCCGTGATAGATCTGGGCCTCTTTGTCGCTCTTTAAAGCAGTGATTAGTCATCCTTTGTTTGACCTGTCCACAGGCAGAGTCATACGTTTGGTGAAAACCACCAGCTGAGCATTCTGAGACCTGTTTCACGAGGCTGTGGGCTTGATACATATCTCAAGGCGTATAGGCCTGTCGCATGTTAGAGCTGATACCCAAACTGGAATCCACAGAACTAGATAGACGGAGACTCGCTTTGGATACCTAGTTCTTAGGCCACTTAGCATAACGAATTAAATAGCTTGCACTTATCTCAATCCACTCGTGCCATACATTAAATCATAATATCTTGATATAAGCTTGGAGATCTGATTATCCAAAATATTTCTGGCCTTACCCTCCAGCTCTCTCATGTCATCAACTCGCCCGCTAGAGCTTTCCAACAGGGTATCTCGTGCAAGTAGAAATGAACAGACCACCGCATAAATCTCTTCAGGATGCCTCCCCAATCTCCGATACAAAAATTGTGATGTGTGTGTAAGCATGCTGGCATAGAATAGTCCCTAAATCCTTGTGACTCGACTCCCAAAAACTCTTCAGAATGAAATGACATTAGACGTAACGTGGCATAAGTATAGGCAATTCGACGCACCATTGCGTCGAAATAGAAGGTTATAAATGAAGATGGCTGAATAGTATATTTACACCACGATGCTGACGTTGCGACGGGTGTCGACCTCCTCAACCGGGAATTGGAAAACCACCTTGAAGAGATCTCGGAGATATGCATACCGCTGGGAACTCTTCATCATCATCTGAATACTCTTGGCCATCTCCTGGGCAGTAACGCGCTTGCCTCGGGCTGGCAAGGCGTGATGTCTTGGAATTATGGCATCGGTAAGGACGGAGTTTTTATACTGTGATAGCAATGTTGAGTGCGAGATGAGGGACCCAAACGATCCAGGAGGGAGATCCTGCACAAATTTCTGTAATGCAGCAGCAGCAGCTTTGGGCTCATGGATGGCATCACGATTGAAGCCAAGATTCATAGCAGCTCGGAGAACAAGTACCTTTGCACGCGTCACGTTTGCATCTTCTGATGCAGCTGTAGTGGTGGCGGTGCTTGAAGTCCTGGTGCTGCTCTTTGAGTAGCTAGAAAGATTGGACGCGCTACTCGACCACCGACCGCGGCTATTGTCACTAGGAGTACCTAGGACAAGAATGTTGGGCATTGTTGGCGAACGACTCTGTGGAGAGATGGGCGTGTCTTCGAATTCGGTTACAGGGGTTTCTGGAACAGCTGGGTTTCTTGGTTTCTCTTCCTGCCGACCACTCTTGACACTATCGTGCCTCGAATGGACTGAAGATGGGTTTGACCCTCGACTCTGTCGGCCGCTCTGATCACTAAGATGCTGAGGGAATGCGTGTCCGGCTCGAGGGGTTCCTCTATCAGGTCGAACTTGTGTCCAGCTGTCTCGGAATACATCGCAGAGCTCCCAGCAGGCTTGGACAGTAGAGCTCAGCAGCTCCTCATCTGGCGGTCTTCCATCCCTTCTGTTCTGCCTGAGATTGAAGAGCATCTCTGCAAGTGCCCAACAGGCCCTGAGCAATTGATCAGTTTCCTCGGCTAGATCACTCCGTTGCTTCATTAGTCGATGGCAAAGCGCGATATAGAAGTCCAGTGTGCGTTCTCGGAACTGCTCTGGTAGGGTACCATCCTGGGCACTATAGAGGCTGCCGACTTGTTAGAGTAAGAACCATGACTTATTAATTGCACTTACTGGTTGTTGAGCTCAAAGCTAACACGCAAAACCGAGTCCGCTGCTTCATCATTACGCTGCCGGACATCAAATAGCGCTTGGCAGAAATCGCGACACAAATCAAGGTTGACCTTGACATTGAAATTGCTCACGTCCTCATCTCGACTGTGGTACAGCCGCTGACAAAGTTTCCAGCATGTCCTCCATGCTTTTTCATGGGCATCGGGAATGCCATTTTTGCCAAGAGCACGGTTACGATTGATGGAACTGAGCTTGGACAAACTGTTGCACAACGTCCAGCACTCAGCAAGAGTTGTTCGTAGAGTCTCGATCTCGTCTTGTTGCTGTGGTATCGGCATGGCTTCTGATTCATAGTCTTCGTCGTCACCCTCAGCCTCAGTTTGTTCGTCGATTTCTAATCTGATTAGCCAAATCCGGTGACGAAACTGGTATTTAGCTTACTCTCGAGACTACTCGTACTACTCGAACGTAACCGGGCCCCATCGTCCAGCATGGATTGCAGGTCTTGAGCTCGGGGTGTGGCGCTGTCGATGCTGTACCGCACAGGGTTCACATCGGTTAAAATCGGAGGTCGAACGGGATGAGTCGATGTCTGATGACCGTTTAGTATATGACATAAATTTAGGTCAAAGGTAGTAGACCTTCTCTTGTCCGCCATTGAGAGAGGCTAAGCTTTCAGCTTCTGATTTTGGAGATGTCCTTGGACTTGGCCCTTTGTGCTCCATGGCTGGAGGTGGGGCGGTAGCTGGAGCAGCCTGAACGGCGTTAAATGTGTTGTATACAGGATGGCTATGAAACTTACCCAGCTGGAAAAACTTTCTGGTGCATGAATGACAGAAATAGCCTCCTCGTTGCTGGACTGGCGCACACTCTCCGGTAAGTTAGTTGTGAGCATCAAGAGCTGTGGTCAAGTTAATTCATAGCCCAGAATATCAGGGGTGCCCAATGTGACTGACCTCTGACCGTCGGGTAGCCTTTCTATCACCGACTTCCTTCTCAATATCCTCTGAGACATCATCCTCGATCTCAGTCGTTTCAGTACCATTAGATGTGACCGGAGAAGGACCCACAATGTCACTAGGACTCATGACATTGTAGGAGCTACTTGACATGCGATTGACAGAATTGGGTCGAAGTGAGGACGAATCGGTAGTAGGAGGAGGGGAAGAGCTGAGATATGGGTTAATAGAGATTCCAAGAAGTTTCACGTTAAACGCATAGCTTCCAAGGCAACATACAATGGTCTGAATGGAGAGCGACGGCTCTCATTCTCTGTGGGCGCAGACATGTCTGTCTGAGGGTAAACGAAGGGGAATTGTAGGCTTCCAGTCGATGACCTCAAAGGGGCTTCAAGGGCCATGACGGGAACGTGGAGTTTCTAAATATTGAGCTATCCTGACGTTGGTAGTTGAGAGCTCCGACGGCAGAGGGGGCCTTAAGACAATTCACAGCTCTGAACAAGCACCGACGCAAGAAAGCCTTACGATGCAACTATCCCAAGTTTGACAGGTAATCGAAACCTGATGCAGGAGATGATTCGAGAATACCAACAGCTTTCGTGACGGCAAAAGTTAAAAGATGAGCTTGTCGGTCGGCGGTCGATGTGCGGTCGCGCGGCCAGTTAAGAGACCTATGGAATCGAGAGTGCTAGGATCAGGAGGCTACGCGACTAGTCTGATCCAGTCGAACAGCAATAAGGTAAGATCGGTGAAATAGAAACAAACAGAAAGTCCAAATGCTGAATGAAGGGCTCAATGACGCTCCAACGATGAAGCAAGCAAGCAAGTTCGTCCAACAAAACCAGCTCACCAAAAGCCGAACCGAAGAGAGAGAATGGTCAGAATGGAGGGGGAAAGGTTTAAAGAAACAGGCAGAGCAAAAAGCTGGAGCACCAGCGGTTGCAACAACGGACTAAGGCAGAGAGACAGACGCCAGTTTGACAGGGGTTCGTGAGACCGGGTCCCTTGTTCTCGCAGCCCTGCTACATTGGGGTGTTATGGGTCAGGTACTCAATTGTAGCTCTTGGTGCTGCGAGAGCCAAGTAACGAATTAGCAGACGGCAGTGTTCAAGATATTTGTTGATGCCACCTCTGGTAGCTGTGAGCTGGCTTCGGAAGCTTGCCACCTTGCTACCTGTCTGCTACCTGTCCTGGTGAGCTGCCTTGAGTTGTTATGGGGGGGACCGTACATGCGGCCGGCGCTTGTCGGGAGCGCGATGGTTGGCGCGGTGGGAAACAAAGAGACGCGATAGTTGTTGAATACCTTAGGTACGTGTTGTGTATGAGGTCTCAGAGAATTGCTTCGTCAATGGAATTGAAGCAATGCAATTCTTTTGAGTGATTCAAAGACTGCAATTATGCCTTGACCAAATTTATGTTTGTTAATGGTTCACCAGACGGAACAGGAAACTATAGAATGTCGGAAAACGTGAACCAAAAGACGGTTGGATCATGAATGGGGCGTGGCCCAGCTGATGGAATATGGGAGGTGTGGATATCGATCAAGCTGGTAGCAGGAGGGGCTCTGCGGCTAGGACGCAACCTGTGACACTCGATGCTCCTGGAGAGTACCTACTTAGCTAAAAGAGAGTACATACAGCCAAGACAATCTGAAAGTCTGAATTGTCTTGCCGAGACAAGGCAGCGAGCCGGTGGGCCAGTTGTGTGGATCAAGTCGCAGCCAAATGGGACTTTAGAGAGGAGGGTTAAATTGGGGGCCAGAGATGTTGTTGACTTAGGTAGTTGCTGGGTTTCTCCTGAACAGTCTGACCAAGAAATTCTGCCGAGTTTATGGGTTGATGCTGATGAGTGCCAATGCGGTCCCGATACGGGGTTCCCAAGTGATTTGAAAGGCTTGGATCTAAGTTCAATATATCAAGGTGTGGCAGAAGCCGTCAACTTGCAGCATCGGGGTAATGAAATTGGATGCTTAGGGTGAATGGATGGAGCGGCTAATCATGAGCAGCTTGCCCTCGTGGACCACTTCAAGCGACTTCCAACAAGGTCTTCTTGTCTCTGGCTATTGTGCTGAGTACCTTACGGTAGAATAGGGTGTGGTCAATGCAACCTGTTGATGACTCCCCTGTGTGTATTGCAGTGACTCTTATCATGTATGTAGAGAAGTCGATTCAATCCAATGATGGTACTTGCTCATGAAAACCCGAACTGATTCAATTGCAGATGACAAGGCATGCATGTCCATTAAGACTGGTGGTGGGCTGAGAAAATAGGTAGGTATGTATCTCTCATGGAAACGACTGACTTCAACACCGTCGTGTAAGTCTATAGAATTACCGTTGGCGGAAGGAGAGGCTGGCTGGCTGGTTGACAAATGGGCCATGGATCAGGGGACGGGAGGCCCACTACGGTTAGCACCTGCCCTATGTACAGATCGCAATCATCAGTGTTCCCGCGGTAGGCACAATCGATGCCAGCTAGGTACTACCTTCATCAAGCCAGGTGGCTGAGGTTAGGTATAGGGACAACTTCCGCCTTCGGGCTGTCTTTTCATCCTTGAATCATTATTCCCTATTTCTGTATAGCAGCATAAGTCAGTTAACAGCCCCTTCGTCCCAATTTGTCGATCATGCTAAACAACTGAAAGCAACTACTTCTGCAAGTCTACCTGCCCGTCACTTTGCGCTCAACTTAACAGCTCTGCACCGCTACAAGATAACCGTAAGAGAGAACTTCCAGCCGCCCGTCCATGACAAGGAGCCAGTCAAACCCCAGACAGTTGGCCAGGGTAGATGGATCGTGGCTCCAAAACTCGTGGGGCATATTAAAAAAAGGACAGGCGTCGGCGCTTAACTCATGGTGGGACTGGCCAATCCTCCGAAGTCCCCCACTTGCATTGCTTCCACCAACGACCTGGAACTGGCCAATGCTATGGTTCGTGGTGCTTTGTGTTCGACAAGCTACGATATACACCTCCGAGCTTTCCTCCCAAGTTCAGCCGTACAGCAATATGGGTACAGAGTCGATGCCATGTGCCATGACCCGCTGCACGGCATCAACGGTACGGAATGTGACACCCAATGCTGTATACGTATTTAGCATGATCGACAACCTAAAATCGTAATCCCAACCAGCTTCATTAACATACTGTAGACTCTTGAGTTTTGGGGACAACGGCCAACATGACATTGGGTTACTTTGTTTGGAAGCGCGTGCCGCGACTGATCATTCGGCCGACTGACAGCGTCCGACTTAGATGCTTTATCAGTGGCCCTCAAAAGATCTGTTGGTCTCCATTGCTTTTCAAATAATACTCCACCGAATTACCTGAGGATGGAGTAGGTAGGACAACTGTGGTCAGTGAGGTAGAATTCTTCGTCCACTTCTATAGTTAGCTCGAGGAGTGGCCCTCTCTCCTCATTACTCCAGAAGTCAATGGCCATACGTACTACCCATAATGCTAGGTCTCCAAGATGGTGCTTTTAAACGCCCTGGGCTCGCAGGGATACGACCAGGATGTAGAACAAGCCAATCAACAACCCAAACCTCAGAACCCGGCGAACCCAGCAGTCTGGTCACGGCGGCTTTGGCAACGCTAAAGCGAGCCGGTGGCCCCACCCGGGGTTGCAATATGTCCTTTGTAACGCACAGTTCGCTTGCTCTGGAATATTAGTATCATGGCAGGTAGTTCAGCAATGTCCAAATGCCAGCAGTTTGGCAAAGCGACAACATAAGATTCGAAAAGATTACTAGAATATGCATGGGCTAGGCCCTCTAGTCAATCTCTTTCCCCCCTGGCTTTTCAACCTAATCGCCATGGCCTCTAGAGCACATCACTCACTCACTGTCCAGTCACTTGAAGGGAGAACAGACAAAGTACACATAAACAATCACCTTCAGTTCTTTATTGTTTATGACTCCAGAGACCTAACACCATGATAAGTGGATTCTGTTCAAATTTAGAAAAACTGACAAATCCATCCGCTTATAATCAGACCAACACGACTAGCCACCAGGCTCATGCAAACTAAAAGGAGGTTTCCCAAGCTCTTTTCTAGGACTGAACACTCGGCTAGGTTTACAGTAAGAGGAATGCCTACGCGGCCAAGACTGTATTATTTACTACTACCCATGCTAGGAGAGGGGGAAAAAAACCCCAGGAACTTGAGCCTAAATGACTAAAAGACTTAGTTAACTTGGCATAAATTCATGATACCTTTTACTGAGTTTATTTTAACACTCTATATTAGGGTCTGAGTTTTCTTGCTCCCCGGGGCCATGTTATGACAGACGGCATCGTTTAGAGTCTGAATCCTGTAGCCAATTTAAGTTAGCGTGGTGATAACCTAACGCCTGTTGCGTTGTTTTAGCTATCACAGCGCTAGACAGATTCTCGGAATTGCATTAACGATCGCCAATCCATCCAGCCGGTGCGGGGACTTCCCAGTCCTTGTTAAACGGTTGAATAGGTGTTGATGCACCCTTGGCAGCTCCACGAGTTCACCTCGGAATTCTGAATGGTACAAGCTTTGTGCTCCTACTGAGCCAGGGATCTTTCTCGATCCTTTTCTCGAACCCAAGAACAGGGTTGCGGGTATGGATTTGCCCCTTCCGGAACACATCCCGCCGTCCATCGCCGTAGAGGTTAGAATACGCAGATGTGACCCAACAAGGAGGGCTACGTACATCGCCAATACACAACATATGAAGATGTGATTTTAACATATTGAATAGATTTACTAAGCGCCGTGACAACAGCTTTGAGCCCGAAGTGGACTTCCGAGTATGCATGAGAAAGCCACGGAGGGAAGCACAGAATGCAGTGCATACGCGCCAGCCTGACTAGACCTTTGACACTTCGACACTCTTCTCTTTGGCTCGAGGTTGTTTGTTTGCTGTGTTGTACGACTTGATGACTCAAGCTTTCCACTTGCGGTAACCAGTCCGTCTGTGCTGCCTGTCTAGGATGAAGTTCGTGTTGGTTGATCAGCATAAGAAAAAGAAAAACGCGGTTGTTGGCCAACAAGCTTGTCACTATAACCAGGTCGCTTGTGTGTGGTACACAAGTACTTTCAGACTGCATGAAGTATCCCGAATTGTCGTTACCATATCACAGCACATCTATCCATGAGGTACATCGTTACCCATGCACTTGCGGCCCGAACAGCCACACACACACTGGATAGGATAAACGGGCTCTTCCGAACCAACGCCTCTTTGTCTTATTTACATTGTCTGTTCCATGACTCCGAGATGTCTACGCTGCTGATAACAGGACGGCTCCAGGCACTCAATAGGTCGAGCGACTCAGCCAAGATTGGAAATTCACGACGGGCCTCAAAGAGAGATCACCCGCTAGTGTATTGGCCTTCAGAACTCCCGGTCTCATGATAACCAGGGCCGAGTCACAGCTTATGAGACTCAGGCATGGTGACTGGCTTGCATATAATTGCAAAGTAGTTCAGGAGTCGTAACTCAAATAATGGGTTTGAGAAGAGGTAATTCTCGTGCTAATATACCATATAGACATTACCATCCTTGTTATTCAAATAGCAAAATGCCAGCCAAATTCCTGAGTATCTTCTTGACAAGCTTTTCATTGCTTCGGATCCATAGATTAGGAAACCCCTGTTGAATTGTTCTCAGTCTCGCTTCAGGAGGGAACTGCATTCACTTTAGCCCTGGTAGAAAGGTATCACGATGTAGAGCGAAGCGTCGCATTCCTCTACACCGTTGTCCAGCACTACTAGGGCAATAAGTTACAGGATCGACAGCAAAAGGGTAACCCTGCTATAATAGAACAGGTATAGACCCCAGAGACATGAGAGCTTCAACCAACATCCGGATGTGTTGTCATCCGCGTTGGCCTTGCAAGAGGCTGTTGGCTCGATGCCATTGCCCACTTCCTTCTGCAAGCTTTGAAGACAACCAACACATTTGAGTGAATTTTCGAGGTCTTCAAGTGAGGCCAGACCGTAAAGACGAACAAGAAAGCTCAATTCCAGCACCTGGTTAATCAGGTGAGACTGAGAATATGCGCGCCAGTTTAACTAGCCTCTTCTAGCTGCCCATAGATGTTGGCATGCTGTCTAACAAGCATGAGACATCTCTTGATTCCTGCTTGTTGTTCCTCGCCGCAACTTAACATCCACCGCTCTTTGCGCACAGGCCTCAGCAAGGGTGGGAGTGTTACAGTTGTAGTCTGAGGATTAAATCCTAGTAGTCAATGGCATAGTGCCCTTCAGAGGCAAGAAAACTTATGACCTCTATCTAGTAACGAAAAGAATTGGGTTAGCTTAGTATTTCTTAGCAAGCCATTGTTAGACCGGTTCATTTTAGCACCCTGATTTCATGTCAGAAGTTTTCTTGCTCTGAGGAGTGCATGAGAACCTCCTGCCAGAAGGGAATACATGCAGGGGCAAGGGCCTACCAGGAGCCAACCGTGTCTTATGGAGGGAAGCATGAGTAAGGCTAGTGGAAAAGTTTCAGTGAAAACACCGATCAATATTGACAGTCTCGAAAGTGTCTGTATATGGCACTGTAGATTATGAGGACTCGTGCTCTCGTATTTGAAACTGATCAATTCATTGCCTTCCTTGCGCCGTCAAAGTGACATATTTCGGCAAGATTCCCTTAACGCCAAACCATGCACAACCATTCTTTCGCTGCTTCTTTGCCACCACGCATTCTATGAGTATTGAACGCCAAGGTTCTGCTTCTTCTCGCTTCGTCCATCAGGAGTGTACCTAAGGAGGGTTAGAAATTGCGTATGTGATGGGATCTGGATGGCCATGTCGTACTTGAGAAGCTTCTCAATAAGATCAACGTGGGTCATGATCATACGGCGGCAGCAGTATCGCTTCAGACCGAGCTCGTCCATAGCGTCGCTACGCTCGTTAGATTTCCAGCCGCATAAAGTAGAGAGTGCCAGCTTACCCATCGGTCTTACGGGGATCTGCGATCAGTTGAAGATAGCGCTCCCAGAGGTCACCAGTGACCTACGTTCCAAATTAGTAATCAGCGTCTGGCGCGTCGCGGGTGAAGATCCAACCTTTCCACAGGAAAAGCAGCGAATAGGAATGATCATTTTGATGTAATATCGTGAGTGCGTGGGTTCGTCAGATGCGTCCAGAAGAATTGCGACAAGAGCAAGAGGCACGTTACAAAGAAAGCTTGCGATAGTTCGGCGTTGCAGGAGTACTACGAAAATAAATTCTAGCTCCGTTATTTTTCCGACGGAACGCTTATCTTATCAGCAACTTTTTTCGCAGGCGGGACCAAAATTTCTGCGAACCTTTACCCAGAAGCGTATCCAGCAGGACAACCTCGTTACTTTCCTCTCGGTCGACGAATTGTTGAAAAAACGTCGCAGAGCACAAGAAATTGATCTCGTGCAGAGAGAAGAAGGTGGCGAAAATGGCTGGCCACAAGAGCCCTCGAACAAAAAACGACCCGACCAAGAAGCGCAAACGCGATGTAACGGAAAACGATTCAAGAACCAAGAGGCTAAGAGCTGAGCGAAAGGCGAACAAAATCAATGGAATTAAGCTCGAGAACGAAAGTGGAAATGGCGTGGTTGCTGAGGTGAATGGTATCTCTGGAGCTTTGGCGGAGGCTGGAACTCGGGAGATTGAGATTGTTCGCCAGTTCGACAATACAGAGGCAGGATGGCGCGTTTCGAAGCCCATGGGCGGTAGGATGCTTGATATCGATCCCGTACTGACAGAAAATGAGCAGTAAGTCTCATTAATGCTGGAGCTGGCCTAGCTAACATTCATAGATTTCTCATTATTGCATACAACACCTCTATCCAGGTGTACTCGGCAGCCGATTCACTCCTTGTTCGACGAATCCCCATTACGGCAGCTGAACCCTCCGACGATAAGGCTGCAGCTTCCGCGCATATTGTTTCCATGAGACAAGCAAAGCAAAACTCCAATATCGTCTGGGTGGCTACCTCTGATGGCCGCGTCTGTGAAGTCGACTGGACAACCTCCAAGACCCCCGAATTCTTTCAGACCCAATCCAAGACTGCGACTGCCATGGCCCTCGTTACAAAAAAGGTCTCTGGAAGAGTCCAGGAAATTATCTTTGTGGCAGAATCCGATAAAGCAAGCCGAATTGAGGTTGTCGCATATCCAGCCTCCACAACGGAGTCGGAGCACAAGGTTCTTTTCGTTATGAAGAAGCCTGGCAATGGCCTGCAGTTGCTTGAGACTAGTGAAGATGGCCACCTGGTTGGCGCCATTAACGACCGCCTTTTCTTTGGCGTTCCATCACAGCGACAGTTCGATAACTTGGCTTCTTTGGATTACGAGATTTACACCTTCGATATTCCCGATTTGGTCAGCGCCCTTGACCTGAGGGTTTATCCTAGACAAGTGACGAGCGGAAAGAAATCGCGACAGGAAGCCGCTCCTGTTCTGGATATCATTGTTGGCGGTGCCCGTGGTTCAATCTACCTCTACCATGATGCGCTTGCTCGAAGCCAGGCGCTTGCAAAGTCAGGATCTGATAAGGAACCCATTCAAGCGCAAAACTTTCATTGGCACCGTAGAGCGGTGCACGCCCTGAAGTGGTCGCGGGATGGTACGAATCTACACTGCACATGGAATCTCGAGGACTGTACTGACATATCACAGGTAATTATGTAATTTCAGGAGGTTCTGAAAACTCTCTCGTTTTATGGCAAATGGACACAGGAAAGAAGGATTTTCTTCCTCATCTTTCTGGCAGTGTGGAGAATATCACAGTTTCTGCCAAGGGCTCCTCATATGTCGTTCACCTCGACGATAACTCAGTCATGGTCATTTCGACCGCTGAGATGAAGCCTACAGCATACATCGCTGGTATCCAGTCGGCCGCTATCAACGTCACTACACCCAAGGATCTCCTCGTTCAGCGAACATGGACAACGCCTGCGAGCGTACAGCGACCTATCCCAGCTGCCATTAGCCCTACTGATCAGTCGAGATTACATGTCTGTGTTGGTAATGGCAGGCAGGCCACTATGTCAGGAGGGTTCTCTGCACCTTTGCTTCAGACCTTCGACCTTGAGACTTTTCGAAGCGTCTCCAAGCAAGCTTTAGCTCGTACACAGCCAACAGATGTCAACATCACGAACAAGGGCCACCCTATCGAAGAGCCCGTCATTACTCGCCTAGCTTTCTCAGCTGACGGAGCGTGGCTTGCTAGTGTTGACACCTGGGAGCCATCACAACGAGATGTGGAGAACGTTATCAGCGATGCCAAGGACCAGTTCATTCAAGAGCGACGAGAGGTGTATCTCAAGTTCTGGGAAGCACAAGAAGGCGAGGAGCAGATCGCTCTTGTCTCCAGGATCAATGCCCCTCATGCTACAAATCGCAACGAGGCAGTTCTCGACTTAGCCTCGAACCCTGTTTCGACCTGCTTTGCAACTATTGGTACCGACGGCAATGTTCGATTGTGGCGCCCCAAGACAAGATCTCAGAATGGAGTTGTAGTGAAGGGGCCTAACGGTCGCGAGGTCTTCACTTGGAGCTGCTCTCAGATTATTGCTGTGGGTGACGGCATTCCTCAAGACGGCGTGATCGACCTCCCTGAGTCCGGTGTTGCTCAAGAGCCCCAAGGAAGTATCGCTTTCTCGGAAGATGGCTCAACTCTGTTCGTGGCTTTCGGAACAGCTGGCTCCGGTGTGATCTACTTGATTGATGCTGCGTCAGGCGATGTGGTTAAGACCCTCGAAGGCCAATGGAAAGGCCAATTGCGATCCATCCGTGCCCTTTCGCCTTTTGTTATTATCCTATCAGATGAACTGCGCGTTTACGACGTTGTCAGTGATGAGTTACGATATGGTGTTGTGATACCACAATCCAAGGCCAATGCTCTTCTTCAGCTGGCTGTCGATCACACTTCCGGTCACTTTGCCCTAGCTCTGCCAGCTAACGAGGGCTCTCTCATTGCAGTTTTCCAGCCTGAAGATATCGAGCCCCTGTTGGTGCGTAGCACGCCTCAAAGGATCGTCAGCTTGGTTTCTGCTCCTGAGACAAGTGGTTTCATCGCTTTGGATGATGCTGCTCAAGTCTGGGTGGTTGCCGAGGGGTCAGACCCTTCATCTCTTGCAACCGTCCAGCCTCTTGAGGAACTCCGTCTCGAGGGCATTGATGTTAATGGCAATGAGGCTGGTCTTCTTGATGAGGATGAGGATATGGCAAGCGACGTTGACGATGCCGAAGTCGAGCCCGTGGCTGAGCCTCAAGATGTCGAGATGGAAGATGATGACTCCCACCCAAGCGTGATTCAACAACAGCATCTAGCAGACATCTTTGACGCTGCACCAGCATTTGCGGCGCCTCCGATCGAGGATTTGTTTTACAAGGTTACGGGCCTGCTCGCGACAAAGCCTCTTTCAGCATTATGAAGGGAAGAAATTGGTATATAATAAGGCATGTTTAAAAAGCTAGAATGTTTTTTGTTACAGAGGAGTATGTATAAATCAAACTAGACTGTCATAGTCTAGTCGCATGTGGTCTTGGGAAGTCAGATGATCGCAGCGCCGGCGTTGAGTAGGTCTGGAATACTAGCTATTCACTCAGTTTGTATATGCACCTAGAGTATGGCCGACATCGGCGTGATTGAAAGAAGAGGCTATCGCCAAAATAGCCCGGCATCTCTCGGCAATCGGTTGCAGATGCGGGGACGGGGCTTGATTTGGAGACGAAGGAGAAGAGGAGAAAAAGGTGTATTCGGATGGACCAATCGCGCCATAGCACAAGGAAGTAGTCGGTAATCAGTCAGTCGATCTATTGACTTGGATATGACAACCTTGAGTGAAAGATACCAAGTTATTTATCAACAAGTTACAACATCAAGTCTTTTACTACCTACCTTACTTCGCTTGTTCAACTTGGCATATAGAAATGTCGTTTACATCTATTCCAATTCTGGACCTGGCTGCGGCCAAGAACCCTGCTACTAAGCCTCAGTTTCTAAAGGAACTTCGCCATGCCTTGATGGAAGTTGGCTTCTTGTATCTCAAGAATGTTGGCATCTCGGATGAGTTGTTTCAGAAGATCATTGAACTTGGAAAGGGTTTCTTTGAAATTCCTGAGGAAGAGAAGTGAGTATTGACGAGTGACATTGATTATCATGATCTGATGGTTCACTAACTCGTCACAGACTCAGGATTGAGATGAAGAATGCGCCCTCTTTCCTAGGCTACTCTCGTCTCTCAGCGGAGATCACAGCTGGAGAAATTGATCATCGTGAACAAATCGATCTCTCAACAGAGCATCCTATCCCTGGGCCCGATGCTCCTCGATATCGTAACCTTCTAGCACCCAATCAATGGCCATCTGAGGACTCGCTGCCTGGGTTCCGCAAAGTGTATACAGACTACATGGAGCGCATGGGCAAGATCTCAATTCAGTTTACGTCTCTCATCGCCGAAGCCATTGAACTTCCCAGCGACGCCTTTAATAAATACTTTGATCAAGATCAGCAACACAAGCTCAAGATTGTCAAGTATCCCGATGCAAAGGAACTTGGCATCGAAGGAAACGTGCAGGGCCAGGGTGTAGGTCCTCACAAAGACAGCATGCTTACTAGCTATCTCCTCCAGGCAACATCGCACAAGGGTCTTCAAGTACAGAACGTCCGAGGTGATTGGATTGACTGCCCGCCGAAACGAGGAACCCTCGTCGTTGCTATCGGCCAAGGCTTAGAGGCACTGACACAAGGTGTCTGCGTCTCTACAACACATCGTGTCCTCTCCCCCGCTGCCGGGTCAGGCGCACGCTTCTCTATTCCTTTCTTCCAAGGCGTGCGTATGAGCGCTGAGTTTGAAGATCTGGAGAAAGTTGGCGTTGGTCTTGTACCAGAGGAAGTACGGGACCAGCGTCGCAAGATTGTGGAGCGCAATGGCGGGCGTATTGATGATGTCGAGTTCACATTCCGAGCTGGCGGTGCTTCAAAGACGCTTGGTGAGGCAACATTGCGAAATCGAGTCAAGAGTCACCCTGATGTTGGAGAACGCTGGTATCCTGATATTCTGGCTGACATCCGTGAGGAACAGGCAAAGGCTAAGCAGCAGAAGGAGGCTGCGGCACCAGTCGTGGGAGCGCCCCAAAAGGCTGTAGAGGCTCATTAGGTACCGGTAGTGGGTGGCAAACACAGGGATATTGCAAGAATGTGCAAAAAAAAGCCGTCTAAAATTTATATCCATCATGAGTCCCTTGATCTCGTCTTGTCTCGTCTCTCCGTTCTCGTCTAGGCCATCGCGCCACAGTACGCCTCGCTTCGCTAAACATTTACCCATTTACAGTTGTTTCTTGACTCTTCTCTTCTCGTACGACACCATCATGTCAACACCTCGTGTGTTATGGGGTCTATGCGACTTGGACGTTGGGGAAGCAGTCGGCAATGGTCTTGCTGTGCTTGTTCTCGGCATGCTCTTTCAGACTGGAGAGGAAATATCAGTTAGGATGATGGAGAAACAGAGGAGATCGGTGGGTATTTTGGTGGACATACGCAGGGGCCTTTGTGGTCTTGAGGAAGGTAGATTTGCAGATCTGGCACTGAATATCACAAGCCTTCTCGTTCTGTTTGGTCATGTTAGCTAAAGAGACACGAAACTCTAGAGTTCAATTTGTAAACTCACCACCTTGAGCTGCGACTTGGCAGTGTTCTTGTCCTTGGCATTGCGCTCGCGCTTCTGTTGAGCTTTGGCACCCTGAAACCTCCATGTCAGCACAAGGTATCGTTTATGATGGCATCTGAATCCTCTTAGCTTACGTTACCCATGTTTGCGACTTGGACTGGTTGTGAGGAAGAGGAGAGGGTGTGTTGCGTTATGTGGACTAGGAGAATTCGGTATAGACTTGGCGGTGTTGGAAGGTCAGAGGTGTAAGTGAGTGAGTAAGAATTAAAGAGGATGGATTGGATTGGATGCGATTATGCGGAAGAAACCCCGTAAAAACGGGAAACGGAGGGGTCACCTTTTTTCTTCTTCTTTTTTTTTTTTTTAAATAGCTGTCGCCCTTTTCGGACAGACCGTTATCTAACCGGTCTCAAGGTCTCGACCGTTCCATCCAGGGTGGCATCAACGGGCATTAACAGAGGCTAATACGGGATCTACGGATACAGTAACAGAACATAGCCAAGCCCCCTCGGGCGGCAAGAAAACAGCGAACCTTGATTTAGGGTGTCAAAATAAACTAAGTAAAGAGTTCCCTAAGCTTAGGCTAAATTTGCCTAAAGATTTTTTTCACTTAGGGCTAAGGTCCTGAGTTTTCTTTCCTCCCCTAGGTAGCTAAGGCAGAAACTGTATCTATTTATATTACAGAGTTGGTGTCACCGCCAGAGTCGTTCTTGATTACTTGTATTCGATGTGGTCAAATGTCACGAAATACACTCCACTTTGGTAGCTCTGAACACTTTGCACCACTCATCATCATCACTGTCAGCGCTCCTAGGGGAGGAAATAAAACTCGGGATCTTGAGCCTAACTAATAAAAAGATTTAGGTAACTTAGTATAAATTTAGGATACCTTTTATAGAGTTTATTTTATCACCCTAAACTTAAGCCTCGTGTTTTCTTGCTACCTAAGGGCGTCCCTACCAAACCATGGCTGGCAAAAGCTTCGAAACTGACTCATAAGAGCCTCAACTCAGTAAACTAGCCTCTGCTTATTCACTTCCCCGAATCTTGCTGAGTAGTGGAGAATCCTGGGTTGAGCTACTGTGCTGTGCCTTGAGCTAGTGTAGGTTCTCGTCGATCGTACTGAGCTGACATCTTGCTGGCCTAAGCCCTATCAATTGCGAGAATCTCGCTTAGATAGAAGTCAAGATATGCTTCATCTGCTCCAGTTCGACGGCATTACATACCTAGCTAGGGCAGCTAAGCGGGCAACCTCTACTTTACCGCTGACATTCATAGCAACGAGGATTCGAAGGATCGCCAACAATACATCATATTATGTACAATGTTTCAAATCAGGATAAATTAGGTTTATTAAATCCTTCCTTTCTATCAAATGAAGATGCTCGACAATGCAGGTCCATTGTCCGCCATAAACGACGCCACGTACCGCCAATGGCGCTATACAGCACAGCCTAAACGCCCGTTCTTTCAGCTTCACACCAACAACTCCGCATCCAATTTGATAGCTCGTCTAGCCATCCGAACCGAGTAAGGTATGGAACCCATATTGGTATTCAACGCTACACGTGTAGTTGGTGCTGAGGTGAGACGGCGACTCTTGATGTCGGACAACCGGCCCTGTACAATAGTATATAAGGCTCCTGCAAAGCATGGTAGAATGCACACATACATACCATTATTAAGAACATTCACTTTTCCATTAACCAAATATGACCCAAACCAAGTTCTCTTCGTTGAGCACCAAGCTAGTTCAGGGACGTCTTCTACTTCCTGGAGATGAGGAATTCGAGGAGAGCCTCCAACGATGGAGTCTTACCTGTGTAAAGCCTGCTGTACGTCAAACCGTCGTGGCTCCCCAGCAACCAGCTAATCAGTTCACAGGCCGCTGTAGCCCAACCCAGGACTGTTGAAGAAGCCAGTGAGGTCGTCAAGTTTGCAACATCCAATGGCATCAAATTCAATGTCAAAGGAGGTGGTCATAGTACCTCGCAAACTTCCTGCGCTCCCTCACCCGAGGGCATGGTCCTGGACCTCTCTCTTATGCGTGATGTCTCGGTAGACACCGAGGCAAATACCGTCTCCTTTGGAGGAGGTTGCTTATGGAAAGACATTGACGAGGCGCTCTGGCCTAAAGGTCTGGCTACGGTTGGCGGAACTGTCAGCCATACTGGCGTCGGAGGCCTTATCCTGCATGGCGGATATGGAATATTGTCCGGTATCCACGGTCTGGCCATCGACGTCTTGCTTTCGTGTCAAGTCGTCCTAGCGGATGGAAGCATCGTAACTGCATCCTCCACCGAAAACGCAGATCTCTTTTGGGCTCTACGAGGCGCTGGCAGCAGCTTCGGCGTGGTTACTCAATTCACCAGCAAGGTATTCCCGCAGGGTGATATCTGGGGCGGCATGGCTTTCCTCCCTCCCACGGCTCTGCCTGCAGTGATCGAGTTTCTCAACCACTGGGGAGAGACAAACGACGGCACGCAAATCTTCCTCACAGGCTACACTTATGCTCCCCCTGGCCCAGACCCCAACGCGCCCAGGCCCCTCGTTATCCTAGTTCAAATGGCACAGATTGGGCCTAATCCAGAGGAAGATGGCCAGAAATATTTCGCTCCTGTACTAGAGCTCGAGGCATTGATGAAGCAAGTTGGGCCTATGCCATATCCTATGATCAACCAGGGCGCCGATGAGGTCTTTGCAAAGGGTAGCAGATACCTGTTTGGTGGCGCCAATTTCACTCTTCCCATGGAGATTTCCACCGCCGAATCAATCCGTGATAAATTCACGGGGTTTGTCGAGGACACGCCGGGTATGGAGGGCTCTGTTGTCATGATAGAGTGCATTCCCCAGAAAGCCATTCGAACGATCCCTGTTGAGTCAACATCCTTCAACTCGCGAGGGAACTACTACAATGTTGGCATAAATTACAAGTGGATGGATGAGAGTCTTGATACCAAAATCCGCCAGTTCAATCGTGGATTCCAGAAGTCGATCCGCAAGCTTGGATACGACGACAAGACCTTGTCAGACGGTATTGGCCACTATCTGAACTATGTGAGTACTGAGACTATCTCAGCTGAGGAAGCATTTGGTTCAAACTCGAAGCGCTTGAGGGGGCTGAAGAAGCAGTATGACCCAGACAATGTATTTGACAAGCTGTGGAAACTGGTTGGTGAGGTTAAGGATAATAACTGGATTGCCTGAGGGGCCAAAGGTGTATTCTCTATTATTGAATAAGCCAATCAAGGCATATTGCCACAGAAGTAGTCCTATATTTTAGGAATGAATTTAACGGTAGCTTGGAAAATGATGTAGTTATGTAGAATTAACAAGGAGGTGAATCAAATAGAGATATGCCTAAGTTTCCTTGCCTCCCTTGTGTTGATATTGGCAGGCATGCCTTGGAGAGTAAGAAAATACTAGACTTTATTTTAAGATATTAAGATAAACTGACTGTAAGAGATCCTAGACTTTATTAAAATATCTTAAATTTATACTAATCGATTTATCTAAGTCTTTTTATCATTTAGGATTAAGATCTGAAGGTTTCTTTCCTCCCCTGGGCATGATCGTGCACCGTGCGAAGTGGACAGTCTAGTTCCATCGCGTCGCGTCTCTCCAAGACACTTCGGCTTAGCATCTTCTCCTCAATCTCTATGCTCGTCTCTCGTAACACTCGACTCTCCTACCTTAGCCTCTCATTGAAAGTCGCAATCGCGAAACAAGGATTTTTCAAGTCTCTCGCTCTGTCCTCTCTTATAAAAGGACATCTTTTCACTGTGTCAAATTATATCAGCACTATGGCATCCGCTTTGAGCATTACCTCTGCCAACAAGATCAGCCTTGAAGAGTTCAAGCGAGTTCTCAAGCAATACCCGGCTCTTATCAAAAGAGTGTCAGATGGAAAGGGTGGTAAGTGAGCAAAAAAGATATCAAGGATGCCACTTCATACGAATATCGGCTAATCAATATCAACCAATAGCCAAAGGTGGCCATAGAACGCTGCAAGAACTGGACAATTATCGATACAACGATGCATTGGATGCCTTCAATTCTAGCGCGGAAAGTCGCCCAATGAAGCTAGACGACATCAAGAACCTCGTGGAGTGGAAGTTGTGAGTCCAAGTCTACTCACCTGTGCCAGAATCGTACATCTGCATGAGGTCAAAGCTGAAGCCATTTACTAATACAGATCAGACGCCATGGGAAGTTCAGGCCAACACTCATGAATCTGGTCTCATCTAATGATGCAAACGATGCTCAGGAAATTGTAAAGCAAGCTCTCAACGCTTACGGAAAGGATGCCGACATAGAAGCCGCCGTGGGTGTATTAACAAAGCTTCGAGGTGTTGGCCCTGCAACTGCATCCTTGCTTTTGGCTGTTCATGATCCGACACGGGTCATCTTCTTTGCCGACGAGGCTTTCTGGTGGCTATGCTGCAATGGGAACCAGAGCCCTATCAAGTATAACGCCAAAGAGTACCGTATGCTGTGCTCAAAAGTCGACGATCTACGGAACAGACTCGATGTGCAAGCAAGTGACGTGGAGAAAGTGGCCTATGTCTTGATGAAGCAACCGGCTCAGCCGGATCAATACCATAATGTGGCACCACCGAAAGAGGCCAGACACATCACAACGCCCATGGCAGCGAAGAAGGACAAGAAGAGGAAGGTTAATTCAAATGCCGAAATAGTACAGGGTGCAACCCTTGAACAACCGTCACTTCGTCGATCCAAACGTGTCAAGATCTAGTGCTTCAGCTTCAGTCTCGAGGGAAAACAAAACGGCTCGAGTCACAGCAACAAAACCACAAAATTATTCTGCACGCATTTTGCAAAAGTGCAAAGAATGGTGCTCACAATTCAATACCGCCATTTCAAACCGTATGCACGCTAGGTCCATGCTACCAAGCTGTAAGACCAAACGGTTATACCTTACACCTAATCGTTTTGTTGATAACACACCGCAACTCACCCTAATAAGCAGTCAAAACGACAGCCTCAGAGGACCGGGTATCCGGCCCGTATAGCGTGTGTATCCGAAGAATACCAAGCTCCCATCCGAAGAAATTCCGCATGACGACAATTCCTCACGATGAAATCAATGACTTAACGCTCAAAGGGGCCGTGGGCAGTCACGCGCAGCGTTCAGACACGTTTGCAGACCATACAAACGTGGTTATAAAACAACCATACTCCGCACTGGCGCCCAGAATGTCAGGTTTCCCTTCCTCGGAGAAGATGCTTGAGCTCTTACCTTTGCTGTTCCAGTAGTGTCGCTCGATTGCCACATTTACTCCAGTATATATCTGTGATTCAGCTGGGGCAGGTGGTTTAGGATAGCTCAACATTATCTCTTATTCCCAATACCCACAATCAACTTCTCAAAAGTTGTCACCATGGCTCCAAAAGGTCACCGGCATGGCCCATCAAGTAGCATGTTTGCTCAGATTACTGAGCCCATGCCCCTCCCTACTCGTTTTGCCCGAATCAAGAGAGATTTGGTTGAGGGTAAAGAATCTCAGATCAAGAGTTCCTGGATAAGACTGCTTGTCAAGTTGAACACTGAAATCGACATCATCGCCAAAGCCGGTTCGGATATCTACCCATCTATTGATTTCAACGATCTCAAAGACTCTTCAGTTGCCAATGACTTTTCTTCAAGACTCAAGGAACGAGGTGTCGCTGTTATTCGGAACGTAGTTCCTCATGATCTGGCTGCGAAATGGAAGGCAGATACCGACGCTCACTTAGGAGACCTTCAGGCGCAACGATTGCCTACCCATGATCCGCATCTTTACGGGGTTTACTGGTCTCCTGGGCAGATCAAATCTCGGGCCCATCCGAACGTTCTCTATACTCAACGTTTCCTAATGAATTTATGGCACTCGTCTGAGCCGGAAGCGCTTGTGAGCCCCAATTTCCCCATCAGCTATGCCGACCGCATGAGGGTCAGGAGACCTGAGGATGAGACATGTTCCCTCAGTGTGTATGTTGACGGAGGAAGCGTGGAGCGTTGGGAGCCGGATGGCTATGGTTCAGCAGCGACCTATCAACCCATTTGGGATGGTCGTTGGGAGGATTGGGATCCATGGGAAAGCAGCACTCGACTGAAAGTGACAAGCGATTTATACAATGGTGACGGCTCATGCAGCGTCTTCCGCATGTTTCAGGGCTGGGTAGCTTTGAGTGAAATTCCTTTTGGCCATGGCACCCTTCTCTTGTGTCCCATGATTCGACTCACAACTGCATATCTTCTTCTGCGGCCCTTTTTTGTGCCCAAAGAATCCTCACCGGCAAGCCCAGACTTTCTTACGCCAGGGAACTGGATCCTTGAAGAGCCACCTTCCTCTGTGATTCAAGGTACATTGCCTTCTTACCCACAGGAGCTCAATGATGCATTACATCCTCATCTACAGCTTCATCGGAGCATGATCCCCATACCAAAACTTGACCCTGGTGATTACCTTGTCTGGCACTGCGATACCGTCTACGCCCTTGATCGTCTCCGTCGCCCAGACATCCCTCCTACAACAATCATTTATCTTCCAGCCTGTCCATTAACTCAGACAAATGCCCTATATCTTGCTCACCAGCGCAAGGGTTTTCTGCATGGGGAAGCCGGCCCCGACTTTACCGGAGCCCCTACGGGCGATGTCAATGTCGGAGGAGAGCAGGCCATTAGAGAGGTTGGTGAGGCAGGCGGTTTAGATGGCATGCGTGCAATGGGGTTATTGCCCTGGGATGAGGATGAAGCTCAAGATGACCTTGAGTATGCAGTATTGGAAATGGCAAATGGTGTATTATTTCCAGAAAAGTATGATGGGGCCTACTGATACAGTTTTCCGAACAAGGCAGAACAATGCGAATTTGTAAGTTATTTGGTCGGACACATGGCATGGAATCGAGAACGGCATGGTGTTTGAATAGTGATATAGCAATTTGCATGTGAGACCTTGGTGATCACCCATAGATCAAGGCACCCATCATCCAACATCCAACATCACGATTCTATACATAAAGAAATTCCTAATACAATCTCAAATGGTCGATCGTCCTGTCCGCGTCCGCGTCCGATCGCCAGCTTTGCGCCGGTGCTTAACACAGTAACCGTTATAACGCTATTTTACATCTTGCACTTCATTTGCCTCCAGGTCTGTTGCTGTTGTATATGCCCTGACAGGCTCAGACCGAGTCTCTTCTCTTCAAGCCCACTCAGGTCAACAATAGATTCAGGTGGCGGTATCCCTGGGTGGGCGGTCGTCTTTTTCCTTTGGAGCGACATAAAACATACGCGCTTTAGATGCCCTTTCTGGACTCGCCAGTTTTTTGGGTAGCAGCGTACTTGTCGCTAAGCTCATCGTAGCTCTTGTGGAGCTGCTCGCTCTGCTTCTTCAGGGTCTTGAGGTCCTGATCCTTCTGCTCAAGCTCCTTTCGGAGACGGGCAAGCTCACCGGGCTTGCCGGCAACGGCAAGCTTCTCAGCCTCCTTGGTATCGCTCTTAGTACCCTCGTAAGCGCGGACCTTGTCCTCCAGACGCATTACCTCGAGGATCATAACGTAGGTGCGGTTAAGGATGAGCGAAAGGAAGAGGGTGAAGCCGCAGAGGTACATGTTGCGCTGGGAGTAGAACTTGCGAGCTTGGACTTCGAGGCGCTCGTGGCCCATAACGGCGGCACTGCAATCGAGTTAGTCATGTGCCCACTTGCTATGCCATGGTTGCTTGGGGTAACATACCCTCCTCCCTGCTTGGACTGTTCGGAGGCGGCGGCGAGCTCGAGCTGGACGCGGTAGACACGGTTGACACTGTCGATGAAGAGAATTAGGATAAAGACAAAGGTGATCTTCATCCAGTATTGAATCTTTGCGACAACGGGGTTCTCGGAGATGAAGCTGTATGTCTTGTTAGCTGCTGGTAAAGACGCCGAAACCTCGTGTTTGACGCACGTGAAGATCTTGCGCTTAACGTTAAAGGGCATGGGGACGATCAGGAGCATGAAAAGCGCCATCTCGAAGACGAGAAGCATAAAGACCTAATTGAACCAGTTAGAAACGCCATTGGCTAGGTGATTGAAGCTCCTGGCAAAGGTACAAGCAACGTACGAGAGTATAGTAGAGCGTCATTGTGACGGCGGTGACGAGGGGTGAACAAAAAGTGAGGTATAGGAAGATTGAGAAGCTCAGAAGAGAGGGTGAAGAGAGGTTCAGTCGTAGAGTTTTTTTTTGTGTTATGAGAAAGTGAGGAAAAGATTCGGTTGCGATGGTCTTCGTATTTGTATGTAAAGTGAAAAGAGAAACAATGACAAAGGTGGTCAGTTTGGACCTGAACCTGGCAGAGCTGGGAAAGCTGTCGTGCACCTGTCTTGTTCCTTCCCGCTTTTGAATCGACAACGTCATCGCTTGTGGCTGGAGCCTACTGGACGCTAATGGTGGGATGTGGGGCATCGTCACTGGAGCTGAAGAATTTAGTGGCCTAAGTGGCTTCTTCCTCAGGGAGCAAAGAAATCATTATGCCTCCCATCATCTATGAGAAAGGTGTCAAAATTAACTTAGCAAAGAGTGCCGTAAGTTTAGGCTAGATTTACCTAAGTATTTTCATCGCTTAGGGTCAAAGTCCTCAGTTTTCTTTTCTCCCCTTCGTGGCTTACATCTGCTTACACAAAAAAGGCACTAGTGCAGATCTATTTAATGAATTATGAAGACATAACTATTGTTAGACGTGGATGTTCTTTCATAAAGATGATATCAAAGCATTCTGTCTTGGAGAGTCGAAACATTGTACGTAAGGCACCTAGGTACTAAGTCAATTAAGGAGCATCCATTCGGTATACCTTTTACACCCATAACGCAAAACACTAAAGCCAATTGCGTCCTTGAGACTCACATATTGTGTAATACTACTACTGCTGCAACAACTGTCTTCCAACTAATACCAAGCCTTTCAACCAAACCCAGAAATTTCCATCCTAGTTTGTGCAAGACTGTATATTTGTGATGTCCCCATTATCTTACAATGAAGCTAAACCACCTAGGAAGCCCTCTCTCTATATTATTGACTCCCGCCTAACCAGTCTCCGTCATCTCTCAACTTGGCTGTTGGGCGCCGGTTTCTGACACCTCGATCAACGCGCGACCGTACAACCACGTCTTGGTCGTCGTCGTCGTCGTCGTCATTGTCCTCCTCTAGTTGGCTCTGGAGCAGCCTGGATTCTTCAGTGCGTTCCTCTGAAAAAGTGATATATTCCATGCTGTCGTTGATTTCCATTGGCTGTGGCCGTTGCAGTGCAGTAGGCACGATGGTATCTGCAGCCACAATCTGGCGTTCTTCTGGGTCCTCTCGATCTTGCGACTCCGAAGCTGAAGGATGCTCCATCATCGGAGCTGAAGTCAGCTTTCGTGGGTACTTTCTCGGCCGACCACTTCCTGGTCTGGCGCCTCCTCTTTTGCCGCGTGTTTTTAGGTCTCCTCGTGGTTTGCCATTGTGGCTCGACGCTGCTCCCTTGCCATCTTGTCGCGCTCGTTTTCGTAGTCTTGCTGCTGAATTTCCAAAATCCGAATCTCCATCTGAAGGTGTTTCCATGATAGAGGCATCGGTGCCAGTCGGGTGATACTCTTCTTCTTCTGAGTCTTCCTCGAATGGCCCCTTCTTACGCTTACGTAGAGGCTTTGGAGCGAAACCAAGCGTATCCAGCACATCGTCTTCATCGAGAACTGCTTGAGCACGTTTCTTTCCCTTTCCGGGCTTCTTCTTATCCGTCTTTGGATTCTTCCTTGCGACCCCTTCTCCGTTGGGCCGCCGCGATCGTTTTTTACCCTGGTCAGACTTCCCTCCCACCTTATGGTCGAGTAGCTTCTTTGTCAGGTTGGGGAAGTTTTCGCCATAATTGAAGAACAATTCCTCTCCAGCTTTGATATCACGCATGGCTGTAAACTTGATGCGGTATTCGCCATTGACGTAGAGGATTCGTGGGGTGATGTTGCATCCGCGCTTATCGCTCTCCGATGCGTGGTTGATGTAGCGACTCAAATTGCCATAGGTCGCAGCGTCCACCCAAATACCTTCGTTGTCTAACAGAGTAAAGACGTACGAAATGTTTGATTCTTCGTCGAACACGTCGCCACGTCTGGCTTCTCGTCGCACTCCTTCGTCGTGTGTGATCAGTTCACCTACATATTCGATGATGAAGTCGTCCTGTGAAATATCTTCGATAGTGAATAGCCCATACCCGACTCCCTCAAGTTGACTCTCTCCCAGCGCGAGGCTCTTCGCCTGGCCCCGCTGCAGCGAGCAGTTTTGACAGCCGGTAGAATGAAGAACTTCATCATCAGCGTTCTCAGGATCGGCTCTCTCAACCACCCCACATCGACCACAAACATCTGGATCGCATTCGCGGTTCAGCTGCACACAAATACATGGCCTTTCCTTTCCTTTTGAGAGGCAAGTTTTGCCTTGCGAGTGGCAAGCACAGCCTGTGAATTTGTAGGCGCAGTTTTCTACGGTACAGCCGCAGAACTTCTCACATAGGACACCATGCTGAACGCAAATACAGCTTTCCGAGGTACAAGGCCCTTCATGATTACAAGGTTCGGAGAGTTCGCGTTTTTGATGTTCGTGGGTTTTGGTGTGAGATTCCCAGTCGCCGATGAGCGTCTTTTTGAAACGATCATACCAGCTGACGGTCCGAATTTGAGATCTGTTAGCTGGCTCTACTGGAGACATGGACACATTCAGCTTTTGAAATTCATTAAATACGTCGCTGCAATCCCGGTCAAGGAGCTGGGCAACCAAACAGAAGGGATCTTTCGTAACCTTGCTGCGGTCGGCGGTCGCAACCGTAGATCGTAGGATAAAATGATCCTCTTCATCCCAGGGCCTCTGGGTTGAGGCAGCAACAGGCCGGGGCGAGCTTCGATAGCAGTTGCGTTTGCAGAGCGGTGACAAGGGGCCATTGCCATTAACCGCATCACCTGCACTGTAGGGGAGGCGACGTCGCCGCTTAAGAGTATCCGAAAGACGGGGAAGAATCGAAAGGGTGCGCTTGCAATTCTGGGCATCGTATTCGCCGTGCTCACATGAATGACTGAAGCAGATAAGGCAACCAAGAATTGAATAAGTTCCCAGCCAATACTCGACAGCGTCATGCTCGTTTTCGTGCTGTGTGCTGGAGCCATCCTTGGCTGTGGGCTTGGTTTCCATGATGCTGTCGACTGACTCATCCAAAAGCAAGACATCGCGGAGCTCAATCTGCTTGGTCGGGGGCTGGCCCTGATGAAAGACACGGCGGAATGCTTCCGTGAACATGTGGGCGGCTTTGTTTGCCTCGGGTGGTGTGGTAGACTCGGCAGGGCGATGTGAGTTGAGAATGTCTGATTTTTGTCGGGGCGTGATCGCGTCATCAGGTTCTCGGCTTGCCATGAAGCGAATGAGAGCTGATCTGTTACAGCCAGGTATTGAGAGCTTATCGAGCCAAGTGCCAAGATATAACAAGACAGTCGATGCAAATTCGGACCGCACTGCTATGCGCACTTTCTCCTCGCGACTCATGGGCTTGAAACCAGATTTGCGATCAATATCCTCCAATTCTTGCAACCAAACATTGTATTTGTACTCCTCTGAGGTCTCAAGATCCCTCAAGTGGGGTACAAAGGTTAGCATTGTGTTGGGTGTAAGAATATTCTTTTTGATTTCCACGTGATGAAAGCGATATCTTGGGACACGCTCTTCATCTGTCTGGATGCGTACGATGCTGTAGTGATCCTCACGTTTGTTGTTCTTAAGCTTCGTGTGTTCCTGGTTAGGACATTAGCAGAATTCTCCCGGACTCGTTTGGGGCCCAAAGTACTTTGGATTTGATTCTCATCGTTTCTCCCTTCTTGGACGCGACAGGTTTGTTAATAAGTCCGGCGAAGAGGTTTTTGCCTGTCATAACACGACGTTCATTAGGCTTTGTAGATTCAATGATATAAGAGGTCATGCGGCTGTGTCCATCCTTGATATCTTGGCGAAACTGTGTCAGCTTCTCCACAACGGCAGCGACATCCCATTCCTGCTTTTTAGGCGTTTGATATTTAGGAGATGCCGGTTTGCTCTGTTGCGCTGATTTTGCACCGTCATTTTCAGGCGTGGGCGTCACCTGACGGGATGCCAAGTTGGAGGCTGTAACACTCGACAGCTTTGCCATACTTTGGGCGTCATCAGAATTAGCCGTTATCGTGGTCACCTTCTGGCTCAGTTTGAGTACTGAAGATGCTGGGCGTGGCGGTTCAGCAGAAGCGGAGGGCTGTTTATCCTGGCTGGCGGCGATAGAGCTCGTAGATCGATTCAACCTGGGCGGGCTGACGGGAGCGTTTGTTGATGATGGGCGCTCACTTGAGATAGTAAAATTGGGGGTGAAGCGCGCTGTGGTAGTGTTGTTGCGGTTCACTGGCCCTAGAGAATGTGGTTCGTAGTCTGAATCACTGTCTCCTGTCAAGTCGATGGTGTCAGGTTTTCCTGCAACGATGGCGACGAGATGATGAGAGGCCATGGTTGCGGCTGGTGACTTTGCCTCAAACTCTAAGGCAAGGTACAACCGCCTGTATTGGTAAGGAAGGCGAACTGCTAAAGGTTTTTTTTTTACCAGAATTGCCCCTCTCTATAAGTAGCCAGCAACTACTACCATCCTGCACAAGAGGAGTCGCTCATGGACACCAAAAAAGGGGGGAAGAGAAAGGAAGATAGGTAAGGGCTGCAATCCGTGCTGATGTTGCTGTGGAGAGCACCTTTGTAGATAATAAAGACGGGAGAAGGAGACACGGGTTTGTCGACCCAGTCAGAGACGCGTGTGGACAGATTAAAGGTGCAAATTCGGCAGAAAATAGGAGCGAATGGCGCAGATTAGGCCGAAGAAACCAAAGAAACTGAATACCAGAGAGTAAGATAACGGTATCATATACGACGGACTTGTACAAAAGATACGAGTGCCATCGATTGTCGGTTTGTTGTCTCTCGAAACTCAAACCAAGACAGAGATGAATAGGTAATTAGTTGAATGGGTGAATGAGTGTCAATTGCACGCGTTGAGGAGTCTACAGGGGATATTGACAGGGGGTCGCGTTCATTAATCCGGCTTAGCGTGGCTGGATTGGTCATTACCTCAAGGCTTAAGGTAAAGGTGGAGGGCGATTTGACATCCATGCATGCATATTTGTTCCCTCTACAAAAGCGAACCGTCATGGCACTGTTTTGTGGTGATTATAGATTCCATCCTGCTCACATATGAGTTTGATAAATATCCCTCTAATATAGTTGCTGATAATGCATCGAGGCTACTCAAGCATCCATGGTCTATGATAGATGCTAGATATACTGTGCTCTAGCCAGAGCTATCGTAGAACATCCAAGCTGAAAAAGGCTATAGTCATACAAAATCAAACTGTCTGTATAGATAAGTAATTTGATCTTTACAGGGATATTTTTTAGTTTATGTCTTTTCTAAAGAATTTTGATATATCTTGGAAGTGACAGGCTGCCTCACGTGAGGATCACTATAGTCAGGTTTGTGATTTATTTACGGAATGGCCGGATGCTAAACTACGATCGAACTGGTCACTAAAAAACGAGCAAAAGTCGACCTAATGAGTAAGATAGAAATTATTATCTTGGCTCGGGTAGTTTAACAACATATGCCTGGCACTTTTTTGAAACTTTTGATAACCAATGACATCCAATCTCTTTATATCCTACAAGTATTCACTCTAATAGAAATATCGGGCTTGGAATCATTTACACTGCGCAGCTTAGCAGCCTCGTCAGATCAGTCCATACTGCTTCGAGAAATTGCTCTCAACTTCGGAAAAGACCCTGTTTCACAAAACGACTGACATCAACAAGATCGGAACTAACCCAACCACAACATGTGAAAAAGGCCCCTCGCGGTAATTCGATTTCTAGGCTGCCTCAATTACCCCTTGTCTCCTTATCTTTCGGGCTGGAGACTGCCGGAGGATCGCTCAGTTTTAGAGCCCGTTCACCCACCCACTGACCTCCCAAAGACCCCAAACTTGTGCCTCGATATCGTCATATTTCATCTTAGACACTCACTAGCGTTGCGCTGGATTCGACCGAAGCTTGGTGGTCGTGAACCGCATCCGGGATGGGCAGTTTAGTTCTTGGGGGGCCTGGGGGGGTCTCTCCGGATGCACAGGTGAGGATCCTTGGCGGAGGGCCGTAGAATGCAAGACGTAGACCTGAGACACGCTTGACGTAAGTAGCGGTACCTCGAGTAATGCTGCCATCACCAGGGGCTGCGGTGTATACATACACTAAATGCTAGCGCCCGTCTGTATCGAAGACCTCACTCAGTCGTTCTTGTCCAAGTGGAGTCTTGATGACGTCGCTCTCAGCTCCCGCATCGAAAAAGGTGACGATCTTGGTTCTCCGCAGCAACAAACACCACCAGAGCCCAAGCCCGAGCCTTGCCCTGTTTCTGGCCTCCATCATATAACGTTCCCAGCAGCCCGGCCACGATCTTCTCCTTCGTGTTTTCTCCGACATCTTATCCTTGCTTGATTCTCAGCTCTGCAGCTGTGATCTCCGTCTCCGTCTGCTACCCACGTTAATCCCCACCTGATATTATTTATTCCCTGCCTGTCCTTGCTGGACCCTTTTCTTGTCATCCATACTCAACTCCACCGCTCGTCGTCGCATTCATAAACAACACCATTCATCATGCATCGCACCTATTCCATGCGCCAGACCCGGGCGCCTACTGCCTCTCAGCTCCAGGTGCGTTTTATTCAAGCTTATGACCCCACAACCCAGTGCGACAGCAAAACTGACCTTGAGCAGAACCCCCCGCCACCTCCATCGTCGACAAAATCCGGCCGCCTCTTCAAGAGCAGCTTCGGTAAGCTAGCATCGCGCCACTTCGACTGTCAGTTCCAACAGAGCTAACAAGATCTTCCGTGCAGGACATGCCCTTCGTCGCAATGCTGGCGGTGCCTTTGGCCCGGACTTGGCCAAGAAGCTGTCCCAGCTGGTCAAGATGGAGAAAAATGTGATGCGAAGCTTAGAGACCGTTGCCCGCGAGCGAATGGAAGTTGCTGTATGTTCCACACACCCTAATCCCATGAGCCATCCAAACTAACTTGGCAGCAACAACTATCCATTTGGGGAGAGGCTGGTGACGAAGATGTTTCCGACGTTACCGACAAGCTCGGTGTCCTTCTTTACGAGATCGGCGAGCTTGAGGACCAATATGTCGACCGTTACGACCAGTACAGGGTCACTATGAAGAGTATCCGCAACATTGAAGCTTCAGTTCAGCCAAGCCGTGACCGTAAGTACCACTCACCACCTAGACAGCGTATTGTCTATTAACCCCGCCTTAGGCAAGCAGAAGATCACTGATCAGATCGCCCAACTCAAGTACAAGGAGCCCAACTCTCCCAAGATTGTCGTGCTCGAACAGGAACTTGTCCGAGCGGAGGCCGAGTCTCTTGTTGCTGAGGCTCAGCTTTCCAATATCACTCGAGAGAAGGTGAAGGCGGCCTATACCTACCAATTCGATGCTCTCCGTGAGCATTGTGAGAAGGTTGCCATTATTGCAGGCTATGGAAAGCACCTCCTCGAGCTTATCGATGACACCCCGGTCACTCCCGGCGAGACCCGTCAGGCCTACGATGGTTATGAAGCTAGTAAGGCCATTATTCAGGACTGCGAAGACGCCCTGACGAACTGGGTTACTTCCAACGCTGTCGTTTCTTCCAAACTCTCTACCCGCGCCCGCACTCTGTCTCAGCGACGTCGTAACAACATTCGCAACCGAGGTGAGGGCCACGACCTCTCCGGTCAAGATGTGCCCTTGAACGACGGTAGCTCCTGGACTGCTCGGGACCGTGATCTCGACAGCGATGAGGAAGAGGAAGAGGAGGATGCCCGAGGCTCCATTCTGGACAGCGATGGCGGTCTGAACGGCGAGTCTCGTGGGCGCACGCAGGAAGCTGTTGCCGCGTAGAACGTGCTCATGATTGAAGTGGCAAAGTGCTGAATTCAGGCTATGTGAAGGAGGACGAGCGTGTGTCTTGCTTTCCTCGCGTTCGGTAGTAATGATGGGAACGCAATCTTGGTGGTACAAGGCGTTGTGGGTAGCTTTAGGCTGGGTGGGTTGCAAAAGGCTGAATGGGTACCATAACTTTCTTTTGCGGTAGCCTTGTAGTTGTACTTTTAATTCATTAATGTTATCTCTGTATCCGCTCCCCACGGAATCATCAGACCTTGATATATGGTGTTGATAAACTCAGCAAAAGTTATCATAAGCTCAGGAAAGATATCATAAACTGATAATGGGTTACCTAAATCATTCTATTGTTTGGGTTTGGGATACAGGGTTTCCTTTCCTACCACTATCCGCTATATGATATTCTGATTCCTCATTTGACTCGCAAACTCCTCGACTTCCATTTTGGCAATGTGTTCCCCAGGTATAACAACTAGTCCCAAGTAGCGAGACGTCATGTCGACCTTGACAGTTTCTCCATCAGCTTCCTCTGCTGCCTTTTTACGCTCCCTTGAAGATGGCTGCCGATATTCATAAGTGTGAGCTAGCACAATATTCTTGTCCTTTTAAGGTCAGGTCAGGTCAGTCGCTTACAACCAAGACTCAGCAGCTATAGGGTATCGAAACATACAGGGTCGGTGCATTTTAGAGCGCCCCAGAACAACCGTCCATCGGAGGTGTACACGCGAAGGTTCTTGTTAAGAATACTGCTGAGGTATTGCCGAGCCTTTTCGGCATCCATTTCCACTCAAGAAGGCTTGTGAACCAGAGGGTTGAGGGTTGTGATTGTGGTATTGGTGAAGACGTGGGGAATGTGATGTTCATTGATTTTGCGGACCTAACAGAAAGTGGAGGTTAGCGGCAACGGATTAGCGTCGACATACCAGCCCCACGCTGACGTTATAGAAGCTTGATGCTGAAGGCAGCCGTGAATATTCGATTGTTTTCTTAGATCTTAGACTTCCAATTCCCATTCTCATCATTTCCATAACAGCCCAATTGTAGAAACGTCGACACTCCCCTTTCTACGCATCACCAGACAATGACCATTACTCCCATCAGACGAGGGCGTATCCCTTAAACATAGGGCCTTGTGCCTATCCCTATTACACGGACTTGTAGTGAATTCACGGTCATAGCCTATCATGGGTGTGACCGGTCTATGGACAGTTGTTCAGCCATGCGCCCGACCGACGAACCTCGCGACTCTAAATCGCAAGCGACTGGCAGTCGATGCCTCGATTTGGATATATCAATTTCTCAAAGCTGTGCGCGACAAGGAAGGCAATGCGCTGCGCAACTCGCACGTCGTCGGTTTCTTCCGTCGCATATGCAAGCTTCTGTGGTTTGGTATTCAACCAGTATTTGTCTTCGACGGTGGCGCACCGATTCTCAAGAGACAGACGATTCAGCATCGAAAGCGAAGACGCGAAGGCCGTCGTGAAGATGCCGTTCGCACGGCCGGTAAACTTCTAGCGGTGCAGATGCAGCGCATTGCGGAAGAAGACCATGATCGCAGGCGGAGAGATCGAGAACGTGATATATCTGCCCGGGAAGAGCAGCAACAAGAAGTGATTCCTGATGCCAGTCAACTTGTTTACGATGATGAAGCTCTCCTATCCCAAAATGAGAGACAGAAGGGAAGAACATTTCGAAAGCAGGACGCCTACCATCTTCCCGATCTAGATGGTGGTGGTATCGCGGCAATGGGAAAGCCAGATGATCCACGAATCATGAGTGTAGAAGAGCTGGAAGAATACGCGCGCCAGTTTCATGATGGTGAAGATATCAACCTTTACGACTTCAGCAAGATCGATTTTGACGGCGAATTCTTCAAGAGTCTTCCAGCTCCTGATCGATACAATATCCTGAACGCAGCAAGACTCAGGAGCCGGCTGAGAATGGGTCTCAGCAAGGAGCAGCTGGAAGAAATGTTCCCAGATCGCATGGCCTTCTCCAAATTCCAGATCGAAAGGGTCAAGGAACGTAATCATCTCACTCAACGTCTCATGTATGAAGTCGGCATGACTGGCACCGATTTGACACTTGGAGTAAATGCACGAGTTGCTGGCGAAAAGAACAGAGAGTACATCCTTGTAAAGAATGAGGGCGCTGAGGGAGGATGGGCTTTGGGTGTAGTCAGCAGAGATAAGGACGTTGGAGAGGCACATAAACCTATCGACGTCGATGCCATTCAAGTTCAATATCAATCCAAGGAAGATGAGGAGGAAGACGAGGAGGATTTTGAAGACGTTCCCATAGAGGGACTCAACCGACTCCCGAAACCTTCTGCAGCACAGGTTACTAACTACCAAGCAGCCCAGGATATAGCGGCGCGACGGCGGCAAATGTATGGTAACTATCGTCAAGAGTCATCCCCCCAGGGCGAGGAGTCGCTCTTCGTCGGCGGGAATATCGGGAACACAGATGTGCTGTTTGAACAACCACCTGAAGAAGCACTGCACAACGACGAAGAGGATGACCTCAACCGCGCAATAGCTATGTCGCTACAAAATCAACATGGAGTTGGAAAAGAGTCAGATCATGAGGAGGAGTTCGAGGACATTCCCATGGAAGTGCCTAAATGGACACAGAAGTCGGTCGATGCACAAAAGCCTATTACAGCTAAAGGAGGCTCCATGATTGCTCATATCGTTAATAATAGAGCAAGCGCTGCGGTACCCAGGCGCCAAGAGCATGATACCGCTGCCGATAGTGACAGCGACGAAGATATGCAGACAGTGCTTGCAAAAGCCAGGATGAAAAAGAAGCCTCAGCCAAAATCAAAGTTTGTACCCGTCGTTGAGAACAAGAAAAACCCATTTGATGGCCCACTGCCGTTCCCGAAACTTGACTGGGGCTCGTCACTATTTGGAAAGAAGAAAGCCCCAGAAGCTGAACCAAACAAGAAATCTGAAGTTGCGGGTGAAAACTCAACTGTTCTCAATGACGAAGAGGACAACATGGCTGGTGGGTTTGAGAGAGAAGTGCAGGATGAGAATGCGCCCAGACCCTTGCCGCCGTGGTTAACTGACGACACCGACATTCGGGAGTCGCTTAAGAAGCAGCAAGAAAATGAGCGTGAAATCAACAATGCAGACAGGCAGGCAGCTGAAGAAGAGGAGCGGCTTTATCGCCGCAAGATGCAAGATCAGCTGATCCACATCGACTCTTCCTCAGATGATGATAGTGATGTTGAGGTTTTGAATGAACCGCCATCACCAAAGAAGCCTGCCCAGAAAGAGCCTATTATCATCGACGCGGAAGATGAGATTGAGAAGATCAACGAAGCTTCTCTTCAAACTGAAAAACCAGAATCGACAAAGGGAATTTCAACACTAGCACATGGGCGAGAGGATGCCTTTGAACAAATAGTAGAGAAGGCCAAGGAGCCATCACCTGAAGCAGAAGCCCAAGACCTTGCGGATCGTACAGTGGAAGAACCAACTGCACATTCGGGGCACGAAGTTGAGGACAAGTCTCGAAAATCAGAATCACCCGAGCCAGAATTTGAAGATGTGGTACCTACCAATGCTGTGACCACGGCAGAAAAGAGCCCTGCCTCTATCTTTGAGGAAATTCCCTTCATTGGTGCGCCAGCAGTGGGAGGAAACCAAGAACTTGATATCGACGACGATGGGCTCTTTGACGACGTGGAGTACGACGAATTTAGCGACCCTGGCGACGAGGAGCTCATGGCACAAATGGCCGAGGAAGCCGAAGCGCATGCCCGTTTCGCCAGTGAGCTCAATAACAAAACGGCCGAGCAAAACAAAGAAGACTATGAAAGAGAACTGCGCGCCCTACGAAACCAACAGAAGAAAGATCGTCGAGATGCAGATGAGGTCACCCAAGTCATGATCACTGAATGCCAGGCTCTCCTTCGTCTATTTGGAATTCCTTATATCACCGCCCCTATGGAAGCTGAAGCCCAATGTGCCGAGCTCGTCCGTCTAGGACTTGTCGACGGCATTGTGACTGATGACTCGGATACCTTCTTGTTCGGTGGCACACGCGTGTACAAGAACATGTTTAATAGCAACAAATTTGTTGAGTGCTACTTGGTGGGCGACATCGAAAAGGAGCTCTCCCTGTCTCGAGAGCAACTTATCTCTCTTGCGCATCTGCTGGGCTCTGATTACACTGAGGGATTATCAGGTGTCGGCCCTGTAACAGCTGTTGAGATTCTATCTGAGTTCCCTGGTAAGTCTGGACTAGAGGACTTTCGCGAATGGTGGAGATCGGTGCAATCGCAGACACGCCCTAAGGACGCTGATGTCTCGACGCCCTTTCGCAAGAAGTTTCGCAAATCACAGGGTACCAAACTCTTCTTACCACCAGGCTTTCCTAACCCGGCGGTTTATGATGCGTACCTACACCCAGAGGTTGATGACAGCAATGAGAATTTCCAGTGGGGTGTACCAGATGTTGAGGGACTACGGCAGTTCTTGATGGCTACCATTGGCTGGAGCAAAGAACGGACGGACGAGGTCCTTGTACCAGTCATCAAAGATATGAACAAGCGAGACCGCGAAGGCACACAGAGTAACATCACCAGATTTTTTGGTGGCAGTGTTGGAGTTGGAGCCAAGGAGGCATTTGCACCAAGACAGAAAGCCCAGGGAAGCAAACGTATGGCTGCAGCGGTAGATCGTCTGCGAGCAAATGTTACAGGCGAAGATCTAAGGGGCGTTGAGAGCGGAAAAAAGCGAAAAAGAGCATCAAGGAGGAATGCAGCTGCCCCGGTAGATGAAGAGGAGTATGCTGAAGAAGTTGGCGACAAGGTAGATGATGAGCCCACAAGCAGAGACCGTGGTAAAGGTAAGAGAGTCAGAGCATCCTAGACGATGATGAATCTACAACAAGATATTTACATTATTTGATCACACAAATTGAACACGATAACTACCAAACCTACTAGGAATTTACACAACAGTACCTTAATATATGGAGTTTCATTTCGAATATTGGACTCTTTCGTAGAATCTCACTTTCAGACAGGTCATCACATTTACGACAGCATTGGCAAGTCTAAGGATGGTCCCCGAAGCAAGATATATATAAGAAACGCTGGAGAAGGGGGTTTGCTAGAATTTGGGCTGAAAAAGCATGAGTAAGTACAGGATTTCATGGCACCCGGAAAAGCCCAGTCCGGAAAAGCCCAGTCCATGGTTTCTTGAACCCCTCGTTCTTCTCATGTAAACTGTCAAGATTCGCTGCTTTTCTCTTCTTACATCTTCTAGTGGTATCATATGTCAAACGAGAAAGAAGAAACTCAAAAAATAAGAAACGAGGCCAGAGAAAAATGAAGAAAAGCAAATCAGCGTCGGCTGGTATTAAACGTGTGCAAGGATTGCGAAATGTGTCTCGTAGATGTGTCACGTCGTCGCGATTATTCGTGTAAAAGGACAGACTTCGTCCATGCTGGCAATGAAGGAAGGGCATATTACAATTCCACTTCGGGGCTGAGATCGCTCGCCTCGCGGTAAGTTGCCTAATGACGGGTGGCATTAGCCTGAGGACCATTCGTACCCTCCATGTTGTTCGTCAACTCGGCTACACGAGCCTTGATGCGGGCAACACGAGATTCGATAGCTTGGACATCGTGTTAGTTTACTATTCGGTATTTAATATCTCCATGTAAACTTACTCTCTTCTCCACTTGTATCGTCATCGCCATCTCCAGTTCTGTTGCTGTTACTGTACGACGGCCGAAGCTGATCATCGGGGCGAGTAGCGGCCCTCTCAGCAGCGTTCTTTCGAATTTGTGCCCAGCGATCTTGAACTCCTGGACCGGCACTGTGACTCAACTTCTCCTCGGGCTGCGCTGGGCCTCCAATCTGGGGGGAGTGGCGGGGTGAGCGGGGAATAGGAGGAGGCGTTGCATCGTCTTCATCATCCGAATCAGGAGCAAAGGCTGGCTGGTCTTCAAGAGGGCCTTGGTTGAACTGAGGAACTGCCTTCTGGGCAGGAGCCGAGTCCTTAGCACTGAGGGCTATCTGTGACTGGTCGATAGTGGGCTCTGCGATATCCTGGTTTTTCTGAGGTGTATCGACTCGCTGCACAGGTTCCTCCATTGGCGTCACAAACTCGGCAGCAGGTGTGGGGGTAGGCATGTCAGCCTCATCTGCTTGTGCGGGTTGAGGCACTGGAACACGCTGGATAGCGGCTGCAGGCTCAGGTGTGTCAGCTGGAGTAAGGGGCTTCTGCGCCTGGGGCTCTGGCGTTGCTTGGGTCTGGCGCAGGAACTCATGAACATTAGCGGCAGCGTCATCAGGTAGTTTGGAACTTCTGTTCTTGCGGAACAACTTCCGGAAACCGCGGTTCTCCTTTTCTGCCTTCTGGAGTTTCTTCTTCTTCTTGTTCTCGGGACTTGATGGAGTAGGAGAAACCATATTCTCCCGAGCCAAGTCCTGGGGCGCCTCGTCCTTAGGAGGTGGCAAAGGGCTGAGAGGGCTGACGGGTAGCACTGGTTCAGGCGTTGGCTCTTGAACGGGCTCTGAAACTGGGTCGGGCGTTGGTGCCTGAACAGACTCAGGTTGTGGCTGGACCTCAACGGGATGTTCTGGCTGTGGGAGGGGTTTCCTCGTTGTCTCGTTCGAAGTGGGCAAGAAAGTAGGCGACGTGATCGGGGATACCACGTCCTTAACGGGCACCTGCGGAGGCTGATCCGGGGCTTGTGTGCCACTGTTTGAAGCAGCGTCACCGTTCATGCTCTCAGATGGAATTGGCGATACCATAGTTCCACGGCCCGCATTGTTGTTGGCCATGTACAAATCCTTAATCGTTCCCTTATCATACTTAGAAACCCACTTCAATGCTGATGAAGCCTCGCCAATGATTGTGGGCTGAAGGGTGAGAACGCTATTAGTCTTCTCGGCCATGAGCTCAGCATCAGTTCGACCACGTCGCTGGTACAGGGGCTGTTGAGCTTGCTTCTTCCCTTGCTGTTCCTGGGCACGAAGCTGCGCAGCCTTGGCTTGGATTCTGGCGTGAGTATCGGGACCTATACTGGCCTTGCTGGTGCCCTGGCCAATATTCTCGACTGACTTATTGGCTGTCGACTTGCGTCGGCCGAGGCCCTTCCCACGTTTTGTCCAGCTGAAGAGACCCTTCTTCTCTGCAATATATGCACCCTCCTGAGGTTCAGGAGCTGCGCCGGCAACCATTTCTTCCATCACGAGCCAACGGCCACTAGTGATTTTGGTTTCGATGACGGCGCATCGCCCAAAGGCCGACTTGCGCTCTGCAGTCTCCTCAGGGGCAAGACTGGACATCCAAACCCACCAGAACGAATCGTCCAACAAAAATGTTGCAATACTTGCGAGCTCCCCGGGCTCAAGCGAGTGATCATGTTCAAGCCTTGGTCGATGCGATTGAGAACTATGTTGTCTCTGGGTTTCGAGAGGAGGCAGAACCTTGTCAGGGGGCAGAAGCAAGTTTGACCGAGCAGGCTGGTTTTCATCCACGAATCCCGAAGAAAGAAAGTCGGCCCAAGACGGGGTTGTCGGTCTACCTAGTCCGTTACCAGATGCAGGGGTTCTTCGCAGAGCGGGTGGCTGGCGTTTGTAGGTCAAAGCGCTGTCGTCGTCGTCGTCCTCCTCATCTAGCGTAGAAGAGAAGCCAATATCCTCGAATCGTGACCAGGAAGCGTCGCGCAAGCTTGTAGAGTGCTTTGAGCTTGAAGCTTGTGACTGATTGGCACCAGAAATAGCTTTGAGAACTCGGCGGCATTCGTCCGTCAAAGCCTGCACAGGGTCGTCGTACTCGGAAAATTCTTGTAATGCGCGGTCCGAATCACGATATTGGAAGTGGTTCGCTCTCCGAAGGAGCGCAAAAGGAGTTGGCGATACGGTATCCACAATCATGACAACTTTGTTTGTGGTTGACATCATGAGAGAAGGTCGCTGAGGAGGATACTCGGTTTCCTGAAGTAGTTTCTGGAGGGATCTGGGAAGCATGGTAATGCCAGTGACGTTTTGCTCAGGTGAGAGTGATCTGAGGAAAGCGAAGAACATATGGCTTGTGGCATCGGCGGCACTGATTTCTGGATAAGCAATGGTGAGCATCACAAGTCTCAAGGGTACTTACCGCAGCCAAGCATCATAGCCTCCTTCAAAACCCTTGTTAGTATCTTTGTGTTCGAATGCCCACCATGCTGCCATTCGTGAAAGCTTTCGTCCACCTAGGCCATTGGACTTTCCGTGCGCTGCAACAGCGGCCAGTAGGTCGAAGAAGTCGAAGATAATGCGCTGACGGGCACCATTCTCAACACTGATAGGAATGAACGTTTTGAAAGAGTCTCGGGCCATGTTCGAGTCTATAGCGCAAGTTAGTACAGCAGGGAAACCAAGATTTAGAAGCACATACCAATTTCTCCCACTTTGAACAGTTCATATGCATCCCAGCCAACGATACCCCCCTGAATGCGACTCCAGCACCACTTAGCAACTCCGGAAACCACCTATCTCGATATTAGTTGCGATCATGCCACTTCTTCTGCAAATGCTAACCATAGGTTCTGTCATGCGAAGCTCTTGTGTAAGTTGTTCTCCCCGTAGGTTGGCATGGGATTCGAAGAAATGGCGAATAAAAGAACGAACGGCGCTGGGATCGGAGGTGGGACGGTATGGTAACAAGAGGAAAGGGTGGTCCAGACCTGGTGTGAATGGCGATCAGTATGCTGTACACCAAAAGATACATATTTTGTATTTCATGTAATAGTCGACATACCTCGAGCTTTGAGCTCTTCCGTGCAACATCTGATCAGCTCGTGAACTTCTTCAGGCTCAACATATGTGCGTGCCCAGGCGTCTGTCCATTGTGGTTTTTGTGGTAGCTGCTGTGTAGAATCGTTTGCGCCTTTCTTTTTGGACTTGCCATCCTTGCCCTTGAGGCGAGAAAAAATGCCTGCCATTATCGGTTGTGACTATGGAATGATAATTTGAGATCGAGAATTAAACGAAAACGTAGCCGAACCCCATGCGCTGAATATAGGAAAAGTGACGTCGGGTCGAGTCGAAGCAGATCTCAAATAAAGGGGCGGTGATCTTTCAGGAGGTGCTTAAATAGGGTAGCAGCAAGGTATTTGAGATAATCCCTCCAGCTGAAGGTGTAAAAAGCAAGGTTTTTGTGCTTTGTCGATAAGAGGACTGAAAAGTAACGAATCGAAGACCGAGAACCTTTTGGTGAGAAAAGAATTAGCAGGAATAAAAATGATGACGATGGCGCTCGTTGAGGATTGTATGATGCTGCTGCTGCTGCTGCACACAGGACAAGGCGAGACGTGTAAGTCAGGGAAGGTGGGCATCGGGCAGTTTTGATGCGCACCTGCGGCAGATGAGCCAAGTTGGGTGGGCGTACAGATAAAATTAGTAGGGGACCCTTTTCCCCCTCTGCACCTCAGTTATTCAGAGGTTAACACAGAGATTGGCTACTGGGTATCGAAACGAAACAGAGAGAAGAAAAGAATAGAATAGAATAGGAAAAGCAGGGGCTCAAAGAAGCCAGGGTTCAGAGAAAATAGATGAATATGCAAAGAATAGAAAGAAAGTTGAATCATACAAGAGGAGAATGTAAAGAGGAGAAAAAGCGACTCTCTAGTCTAGATGAGACGACAAAATGAGAATTGTGAGGGTGCAGTGGGATGGGGGGACGCGCTCAGGGGGCGACTGGGATGCGCGACCAGGTTCATGATAGACTGGATGGGATGGGATTGGATTGGATTGGATGGTACGCACAATGGAAAAAAGAACAAGAGCACTAAGATTAGGAATTGGGCTTCTCGCTGGGATGAGAGGATAGAGAGCATGAACAAGAGGACAT